>APFE030845983.1:0-21822 GCA_000404065.3 Pinus taeda
TGATTCCATTCACTTGTATTCAATAGATCTTTTGCTTTGACCAGTTCTTTGTCTTCTGTTGGTGTTTACAGGTACTTCTCAAGCGGGTTAAGTACGGGAAGGAGCAATAGGATTGATACAAAAGAGACAAGAGGAAAGTGGAACTACATGTAGGTCTTCTCATCTTCTTTGTCTTATCTATTGCTTATAGGAAAAGGCTAAAGTGCTTTAAACTCTTGTTCTAGATATGGCTACTTATATAGGGAATTAGTATTTATCCATAGATACAAAATTCTCCAAAAAAAATTGGTGGCTATGTTGGGGAAGATCATCCTTCCTAGTAGCTTATCCACCTCCTAGGACATTCTTGTAGACCCTACTTGTGTTCATTGATTGTATTTCATCTCTTTTGCATTGAATTTTTGGTCAAAACTATGTCAAATTTCCTTTTGAAATGGCTCACTGTCACCAACGTAGGCTTGTGAGGGACACAATGCGCTGCATAACACCCTTGGCTTATGGACAGTGCTCTAAAGTGCATTGTCTCCCATTCAGGGCTGCACTGATCTTCCTAAGGGTCAGTTTCCAACCTTTGGATTGAGTTTTTGCTAATTTTCTCTATTTGTTTGCTTGCTGAATGATCAATGAATGTCATGTCTCAGAAAAAAAGTTTCTATCTCCTTTGCTAGCCCTACTTTGTCTTGATCAATTAATGTTTCTTAAATGTTTTCTTTGTCATTATTGATCCATAGTCAAAGTTAGAATATAGTTGATTAATCTTTGTTCGAAAGAAAGTGTTGTAAAAGTCTTCTTTTCCTTCGAAACAAAATTGTCGTAAAGTCTTCATTCTTGTTAAAGATTGATTTGTTGTATGTGCATTAATTTCCTTTTTGTTCACATTCACATTAAGGAAATAAAAACGAAATACATGCATGTTGCATTGAAAAAGTTTGTGTGTGCTCATAGGAATAGTTTAGGGAAATTGCATTAGATTGTGCTCTTTGCTCTTTGATTGCTCTATCCCTAGTAGCTAGGATTTTCATTGTTAAATTGAATGGAAATAATGATTACCATGATAGTGTCATTCCTAGGAATTTCAGAATACATTACATGGTGAACTTGAAAGGCAAATTCCTAAGCAAGATCAACTTAAAATTAACATCTATTTACCTAATGGAGCATTGTCATTAATGAAAAACATTTAGTGGTTCTAGGATAGAGATGTGTTCTGATGTTGTAAAACAAAGAAGCTATCGCTAACTTGTATGCAATACATCCCAAGTGTGATACCTCATTCCACGTACGTGAGTATATCGTAGCTCATCCACGTACCTTCAGGTATTTAGGGTGGTGTTATAGTACATAAAGTATATGGGAATCCTCTCACTGTTCGGTTTTTCATTAGACAATGCTTATACAGATTGGGCCTCCACGTACCTTTGGGTATATATGGGAGGACAACACTAGGTTGCTATCCATCCTTAGGTGACCGAGTCGGCCACCTTGTACACTATAATACATCGAACACAACATTTGAGGAGATTGCTTGCCTGTACTTCTCGGTTCACCGGGAGGTATTCTGTAGTTCATAGTTTCTTGGTAAACCTTTTGCCTAGATTATCCCTTTTTTGCTTTGTTATGTTACTTTGATTAAAATAAAATTAATTGAATGCAGATAACATCCTCCACCCTCTCTCCTTAGTTGGTTTTAGGTTGATACATATGGCAACAAATCTGGAGTCCACCGATCGAGGAATTCCTTTTGATGGAAAGCATAGTCCTTTTCATCCTTTTGGAAATATTGGTGCTTCATATATGGCTACATTGTCCCTTTTGAGATTTACCATTGGCTTTCCAGTATTGTTGTTTTCAACCTCCTCGATTCAAAATGTCGTGATTTCTCCGCAATCAAGTACTCCTCAAACTGGACAAAATCAACCTCTCGTTGATCCTAAAGTTGACCCTTTGCCTTCTTCCTCGGTTGTTTATTCCTCCTCTTCTTCCTCTTTGCCTGGTGAAAGTATTGGCACTAGTAACCAGGTGGCTAAGAAGAAGAAGAAAGGGAAGAAGAAGAAGAATAAGAAGCAAATTCAACAGAGGGGCAACCAAGAAACCATTGCTTTGAATGCAACATTTGATGAGAAACTGTCTGTCAAGCCTCACAAAGTTCGATATCCATGAAAAATTTGTGCAGAAGACCATCTTCTTCAAAATTGTTCTGGTATTCATCAGATCTCAGAAGAATGGTCTTCCCGTTCACATCATCCTGTGTCATCAACTTCTAGAGATCATGCTGGCGACACACCATCAACTAGTGGTAGTAAAGTTCATGGAAAAAAGTGTAAAATTAAGTTTCTATGTAGGTTATGTGAAGGGAATCACCCCATTCACTTTTGTCCCTATCTGGATGAAGCCAAAAAAGTGTTGGATAACCGTGCTGCTTCACTGCAGTGATTTCCATTTGGTTACAAGAGACTATCCCTTAATCCTTCACTAGTCGATAAAGTGACTGACTTAAATCAACTATCGGTCAAAACCACTCTCTCTAAATGTGAATCCCATGAGTCTAAACCTGACCATTCACAGGTCTAGGAAACAATCGACCTGATTTCACCTTCAGCTAATCGTACCTTTCCCGAAGAGAGTGAATACGATACCACTCAGGTTCTTTTCATTTCTTCAGATTCGAATGAGTTTGGAGGCAACCTTCCTATTCCATCAAGATAGGAGGAAAATCCTCGTGTTCTAGTAACTCAAGGGGATAATTATCCCGTTCTTATGGTACCCCCTCCAAGTAGTCTGGTCACTTCAGATTCGAATGAGTTTGGAGGCAACCTTCCTATTCCATCAAGATAGGAGGAAAATCCTCGTGTTCTAGTAACTCAAGGGGATAATTATCCCGTTCTTATGGTACCCCCTCCAAGTAGTCTGGTCACTTCCTTTGATTGGAATCGACTGGCTGGATTCTGTCTTCCTTCTTATGTGCCTTTCCAGATTATAGTACATCTTTGTATTATGATTGTATTTGGCACTATTATAGATGAAGGTGCATCTGTGAGTATCCTTTCCTCTACTGATTGGAAAGTGCTCGGTTCGCCACCACTTGTGCTTGTTACCCATAATCTGTTGGCTTTTAACAAAGGAACCAATCAACCATTAGGGATCCTTCCTTAGTTTCCTATTACTTTGGGAGGAAAAATCGTTTATCTGAATGTGATGGTAGTCCCAAGCCCTTTAGATTACAATTTACTTCTTGGGTGTGACTATGTTTATGACATGGGAGCTATTGTTTCAACACTCTTTTGAGTGATGTGTTTCCCGCATGAAGGTAGAATTGTCACCCTTGACCAGCTTTCATTTCCTGGTCCAAATATGGCTTCCAATCAACCATCTTACCTAAATGGTATTTTTGTATCAATGGTATCATCCCCACCACGGGTTAATTATGTTGCAACCCGTTCCATGGATACATCAACTGACGATTAATTCAGTGATGTTGTACATTATGTACTGGGGGAATTGGAACCAGATCTCTCTAATGGATTCCTTGCTATGGATCCCTTCCAGAGAATTGTTCTCCCATCTGATGAGAACCTTTTGGAAATCATGACAACTTATGAGTCGTGATTGAGGAAAATGAGGATAGTTCTTTTACTGTGTCAACCTTATTAAAAAATGAAACAGGTCCATGAGCATAGTTCCTTGTCTTGTGTCAAGCTCATTAAAACATGAAACAAGGAATATGAGGATAGTTATTTTAATGTGTCAACCTCATTAAAAAATGAAACAGCTCCCATGAGGATATTTCCTTGTCTTGTGTCAACCTTGTTAAAAAATGAAACCAAGGAAAATGAGGATAGTTCTTTTACTGTGTCAACCTCATTAAAAAATGAAACAGGTCCATGAGCATAGTTCCGTGTCTTGTGTCAAGATCATTAAAAAATGAAACAAGGAATATGAGGATAGTTCTTTGATTGTGTCAACCTCATTAAAAAATGAAACAACTCCCATGAGGATAGTTCCTTGTCTTATGTCAACCTCGTTAAAAAATGAAACAAGGAGTATGAGCATAGTTCCTTGTCTTGTGTCAAGCTAGTTAAAAAATGAAACAAGGAATTTGAGTCGAGTTCCTTGTCTTGTGTCAAGCTCATTAAAAAATAAAACAAGGTCCCTCGGAGCAAAGTTCCAAGTTGAGTATTTGATTAGATCTTGTAAAATCCCAGTCAAGTCTTTCACTTGATATCATAAAAGAACCTTCATTCCATCCACCTAATAGCCACGAGTAGTCTACTTAGGTGAATGTAATGAAGCTTGGGGGCATGCACCTAGTGGTAAAGTTAAGTTTCCCTGTAGGTTATGTGAAGGGAATCACCCCATTCACCTTTGTCCCTATCTGGATGAAGCCAGGAAGGTGTTGGATAACCGTCCTACTTCACCGCAACGACTTCCATCTAGTTGCAGAAGACTCTCCCTTTCATCATGTTGGGGGCATGTAAACCAATCTCAAGCATAGTTTTTCATTTCAAGCTTATGTAAAAATGAAACTGAATCCAAGCATAGTTTGTTGTTTCAAGCTTGTGTAAACATGAAACTGAATCCAAGCGTAGTTCCCTATGGTTAAAGCTTGTGTAAAAATGAACCCATCTCCATTTTATCCCTTGTGATTGCCATTCTATCAGCCTTTTCCTTTAGATGAGCCTTGGGTTTTTTCCTTCCATCGTTGCTATCTACTTGACCGATCATACGATTTCACTTGGTTGTTTTACCCTTTTTGAGGAACAAATGCAATGAGTGGTCTTATCAGCCAACCTCTTCACATAAACCAACATGTTTTGAGAAGTTCCAACATCACCAGAACCAGTTGCTATCCTAGACACTACTCATTCCTCAAAGTGGAGTCCTCTTTAAGCTCTTTTCAGACTCTCTAAATATGAAAATATTGTCGAGCACTTGTCCTTTTCAACTCGTTAACGGATTGGAAACAACATCTACTCAGTAATTTTAACCGTTTTTCGGGTTAAGATAGATTAACTATGAAAAAGGAATACGTTGACCGAACATGATCAATAGGATCTCTCTCATATTTTTTTACGCTTTTTCGGGGTTGAGAGATTAATTTACGAAAAAGAACTTGTGGAGTTTTCTTTTTGTTCCTTTTAAAACTCTCTAAACATGAAAAGAATTGAGTCATATTTGTCGTTAAACTCGTTAAAATATCAAATAGTGACAAACTTGTCCATCTAGACAAGACCGAGTTTCACCTTTGCTAGACTCATTAAAACATCACATAGTGATGGATTCACCCGAAGGGTGGAATTATACAAAAAGCATATGTTATCCTCCTCAAGCTTGATAAATAATTAAGAGGTACAAGTCAACAATGACTAGGGAAAATGGGAAAAAGGGGAAAACCACTTTATGGTAGCAGGTTGCTCTTGAATGTGACACTTTCACTCCATCGCCGTGACTATTTGGGTTGGGTTATTAGCTTGATGGTTATCATACCATTGGTCTATCATACCATCCATCACTTTGTTTTGGGTCAATGCTACCAATTCATTTTAGTGTTGCCGACATGTTTAAGAGAAGTCATCTAGTCAAAATTCATCCTTTGCAATACCATAAACCTTCATTTTCATGACCGTCATTCCTAAACTTTGTGTCGTCAGTCAAATTCTGTCTCCAAAATCACTACACTCATTTTGTGTCGTTGATGTGGGATACATCAAGGCCCTCCTGCAATGAGTCGCTTCTTGTCGACATCAGCACATTATCCAAGAAGTTGACTTAGAAACACCCTTCGAGTACCTTGAGGCTTGCATACATCAATGGCAGGTTTCTCCCTTCCGGTGATAGGTTTACATCAATCACCTTCGACCAAAATACTTTGTATGGTGTTCGACATCAAATCATCCATTCACACCATGCTGAATGTATTGTAGTACCTTGAGGATCATAATCATTATCGGTGATTTCTCTCGTTTCTGTTAACAACTTACGTCATTGGTTGGTAACCAGACGGTGTCTTCCCATGTTCGACTTCAGATCACATATTCACATGGATAGACTCGTACTTGAGCGAACAGTTGAATGAGATAGAAAATCCTGGATCTAGTTTCATCCATCCGGGCTACGATTTCAGGAGTACTAAATCATATGTACAATGGCTTTACATTGATGGTCATTCCGATCATGGGTATATATCCATAGACAACTGTCTATGTACATGTAATGAAAGTTTATACGCTGAGCATGATTATGCCTTCCCTCAGCGATTCATCTAAAAATATCATGATATATGTATTGTAATGGATGCAAGTCATCTTCCACTTCAAAACCTCCTCATCACATCGTAAAGCATTTCATTCGACATTGGTATTTTTCTGACTTCATGATTTAGGGTGCAACTATTACAGATCCATTTGGGAACATCACTCCCATCATCCAGATCAGTGTTTTAGGGCTCATCAAACCCTAATTCCAGTTGCTACATGCCCTAAACAAGTCACCCTTTTGAATGCCTGCTTCCCAAACAATTTCATGACATGAAGACATCTTGAAATGACCTCTAGAGGGACCAGCATAGGTAGGTCCATGTAAGGGTGTGTTGCAGAGCAGTTGAGTCCATGCCAGGGTACTCTGCAGAGCACTTAGGCTTCCTTTTACCTACGATGGGTGAGTTTGAGCGAAATTCACATAGGTTTTGGGGAATTTTCTTATCTTTTGGAGTTATCTAGAAGGTTACCTCACTTATCAACTCCTATGAGCTCAAAAATGGATGAGGAATGAGTTAAGATGCATCCTATCCTCTCATCCCTTCCTCCATGGAATGAATTCTAAGCATGGAAGGCCATTTAATACCACTGTTTATGACAAAACCTCATTCATCTCCCTATAAATTGACCACTCATCTAAGTGATCAGGGGCTGGACTATGTTGAATTGTAAGGAGATAATGTTGCTATGGGAATTGGCTTTGAAGCAAGTATTGTAATGCTACAAGTTTGTCATGATTTTCATGTGATGTGGATGGGATCCAAGTTGGAGGAATGGCTTTGAATCGGACACAATGGTTGTAATTCCTTCTTCTATTTAATAAATTATTTGAACCTTTCTCCCATATGGTTGTATTGTATTATGATTCTTATATGTGTGAAATGTATCTGATTCTATTCACTTGTATTCAATAGATCTTTTGCTTTGATCAATTCTTTGTCTTTTGTTGGTGTTTACATATACTTCTCAAGCATGTTAAGTACAGGAAGGAGCGACAAGATCGATACAAAGGAGACAAGAGGAAAGCGAAACTACAAGTAGGTCTTCTCATCTTCTTTGTCTTATCTATTGCTTATAGGAAAAGGATAAAGTGCTTTATATTGTTGTTCTAGATGTGGCTACTTATCTAGGGAATTAGTATTTATCCGTAGATACCAAATTCTCCAAAACACTGGCTATCACCACATCTTGTGTCTTCTTTTATTGGCTTGTCTTCTGTAATGTATGTTTATGTTCTATTAGAAATTTAAGATTATGTTGATCTGATTGCTAATTAGGAAAAGATATTGAGCTAACTATGGAAATTGAAATAAATTGCTCCAAGCATAGAACATACCTAAAATTAACAATACCGAAGAAGAAAATAAGACAAGATCTCTTAAGGAAGGTGGATCCTCCGGTTGACTCAAGACAGAACACTCAGAACAACTTTGAGAAGACAACTTCAATGAAAAAAATTTCCGCAAGTACCAAAGATAGAACCATCCCACCAGAAACCATGAATTTAGTTCCACCCACGGACACCTCGGCGAGTCTTCCTGCAATAGACTATAACATTGTAGAAGACATGAAAAATACTTGTGCAAATATTTCTCTGTTTGAACTTACAAAAATCATGAGTTAGTGGGACATTCTTCTATGAGCACTTGGGGAAACCTGTACTAGTCATGCCACCTCTTCAAACAAGGGATCTAGTAAGTCTCTTGACACTCTCACATCTATGCTTAACACACTCTGCATGGAGGAAGTGAACTCTCTCTACCCACCATTCTTGTTATCATTTGAAATATTTAACTTCAATGTTCACAACTTCTCGGTTGACTTTAGTGCATCGGTTAATGTCATGTCGCTCTCCATCGCCAATAAGATAAATGGTCAATGGAGTAAGTCCTGTGCACAGATCATCCAATTGGATAGAACTTGTGTGAGAAAAATTGGTGAACTCATGTATGTGATCATTCAACTATCATCTGATGGATGATTTCATCAATTCATCAATATTGTAATTGTGGATATCTTGGAAGCATACAGGGTCTTTCTCATCATAGACTAGTCAAGCAAGCTACAAGGATATTTTGCTACTAACTAGTCACACTTATGGATTCCGTATAAGGTTAGGAACAACCATATTTGAGTGTTTTCAAAGAAATACATGAAACACAATGTGACTCCCTTGAATGGAGAAAACAAACTGTTGGCTTTCGCAAAAATTGTTTTCGGAAATTGCTTCCTAGAGACAGAGTTGGGATGATATCTTGTAGAGCCATCCCCTATCCCACTAGACACACTATTGGGCCTCCTTCGATGCCTGACTGGTGAAAATGAAACTTGTATAGTAGGTAGTCGTAGCAATAGTACTAGTGTGGTAAGAGGTCCCTGTACATATGATATGTGGACCATGTACTTTGACGGATCCAAAACACAGGAGAGCTCTGTAATGGGTTGTGTTGTAATAGAGCCACTACAAAGGAAACATCTTCTCTCTAGCCAGTTGGAGTTTGAGTGCACGAACAACACCGTAGAGTATGAAGCACTCGTCTTGGGCTTATAGAAAGCCATTGACCTCAAGGTTGCTATTCTGAAAGTGGTAGGTGACTCTGAAATCATTGTACGTCAGGTACATAACGCTTCACATTATGTGTCACCTCACTTAAGAATTATCAACAAGAGGCATGGTGACTCATTTCTCATTTCCAAGCTTTCAATATTATTTAAGTTCCAAGAATGCGTAATGTAGTTGCAGATTCCTTGGAAAATACAAAATGCTAGGGTGTTACCGTTAAGGGACAATTTTTCTATTCAGATTTCTTATAAACCATCTATCCGAGACAACATCACTAACATACACATTTTTGATGATCATCAACAGACACTGCATTTCATGGCAACCATTGATGTGTTCAAGGACGCAGTGATAGACGAGGATGAGCACAAGAAGAATCTGCAAGACACAACTAGTACAAGCAAAGGAAACATCATCCCCAAGGGTGTGGTATCATTAGAAAATTTTTAGGACCTGTAAAACAATTTTCTGGGACCTGTGAATGCTAAGACCCATAGATCTACGTTGTCGCATGAATAGATCAATCTGGGAATAGAAAAATATCTGAAGTATGTGAATCTTGGTACTTGTTGTACACCACAAGAGTGACAAGATTTTATCTGCCTCTTCAAGAAGTACCACAATGTCTTCGCATGGACGTATGATGATCTTAAGACATATGACACAAGAATAATCCAGCATGTAATATCGATCAAATAAGGGGCCAAGAATTTTCAACAAAAACTCAGAAAAGTTGATCCAACACTTGAGTCCCTCACACAGAAAGAATTGACCATGTTTCTAGATGCTCAAATCATCTACAAAGTGTGACACTCAACATGGGTTTCTAACTTAGTCCTTGTTAGGAAGAAATACGAGGAGATCCGCTTGTGTGTATATTTCCACAACCTCAATCGCACCTCAGACAAAGACAATTAGCTAGTGTTGTCCATGGAGCATATATAGTAGATAGTATCTGGAGCAGAGATGTTTTCTTTGTTAGACAGTATTTCTGGTTACAACCAGGTTCTAGTAGTAGAGCCTGACAGACTTAAAACTACATTCTGTACCAAGTGGGGTACGTTGGCATTTCACATAATGCTGTTTGGGCTAGTTAATGCATGTGCAACATTTCAACATGCAATGGACATTGCTTTCCATGGGCTTATCGGATAGAGCATAGTGGTCTACCTTGATGATGTAACAATATTCTCAAGGCAATGGCGAGACCACCTGTGCCACCTCAAGAAAATTTTTGAGCAATTCCTGAAATATGAGATATCCTTGAATCCCAAGAAGAGCGTCTTTGCAGAGAGCGAGAGGAGGAGCGGACCTGCGCGGGAGATTGGAACTGCGCAGCCGCCTGCGTGTGACCCTCGACCTCGAGGTGCTGAGGCCTGACCAACATCTATCCAGGCCTTGGCCTCAGCCATGGCCCATCTAGATTTTTCTCAAGGGGATTCTGAGAAAGCCTTCTCAGATCTGGTAAAATCCCTCCCCCCCCTCCGCCCCAAGCCTGCAACTTCGAAATTTGTAAATAAATTGGATATTCTCCAAGAAGTTCAGCTGCCACCAACCCTTCCTTGCATGGCAGCTCTATCTTTGGCTGAAAAAGGACTCATTGGGCAATTCACTGGACTATGGCCCTCACCAAGAATAGTGCAAAGATGGGTGGAGCGGAACTGGTCTGATAAAATCCCCGGGAAAATATCAATACGATTTTGTGGAAAAGGCTATTATACCTTTCACTTTGAATCCAAAGCAGATAAAGACATCATCTTCAGAAACGAACCTTACTTCATGGACTCTCGAGGCCTTTACCTCAACAAATGGACTCCAGATTTCGATCCAGAGCTGGACATTCCCAATGCGGTCCCAGTCTGGGTTCGCCTCCCCCACCTGCCGCTGCATTGTTGGGGGGATGATTTGGTCAAGGCAATAGGTAATGCGGTTGGAAAATATATCGACAGAAGCGAACCCAAGGATAACATGCAGGCTTGTGCAAGGATATGCGTGGAGGTGGACCTAGGGAAAGGACTGCCTGAAGCCATCAAGCTAAAGGTGGATGAATGGAGCCACATTCAACAGCTGGATTACGGGCAGATCCCATTCAAATGTAAGGTATGTCATGAATATGGGCACTTTGCCAATAGATGCACTAAGGTTACTAATATTGAGAATGATGAGCAAGGTGGACATTGGGAGCCTGTTAAAAAAAGAAATCAAACCCCCCCTCTAAACCTGTTACAAATCCTCACATCCCTGGATCGTCCACCCAATGTCCTCCTTCCCCTCCTCCCTTCCCCTCTGGCATCTCCCAAGATCCACCAATCCCTTCATCCTCCAATCCCTTTCTTGTTCTTGCCTCGGAAGATCCTCTGCCAGAACCTCCCTCTTCAGATCTACCCGACCCTCCCCTTATCCCTTTGACCTCTTCTCAGCCTTCCCAGGAGGCCCCTCCTTCCAGATCTACCAGAAGCTCCTCCAAAGAGTTGGGAAAAACAAGCGATACTCATAAGAAACCAGGCCCAGGAAGGAAATAAGCTAAGCAGCTCGAGAAGAAAGCACCCAGAAGGACATAACAATGGGATTTCAAACTCCAATGGAATCCTTTATCATCGGGCATCATGAAAAAGAAGCAGCAAGGAAAGATCCTGAGAGGCGACACCTCTCCGTATGCCCAATGCACCATGATGAAAGTTCTCTCATGGAATAGTAGGGGTTTGGGGCATCCCTCTAAAATAACAGCCCTGAGAGATCTTCTTTTCAATGAAAGACCTGAAATACTGTTGTTCCAAGAGACCAAACAAAATTAGCAAGAAATGAAAAAAATCATTGATATTCAAAAGCAATACTTAGGCGTCATCAGTAGCTCCAGAGGAGCTTCAGCAGGAATAGTTACCATTTGGAATATTCAGAAATGGAACTGTGATTCAGCTATCATCAACCAAAACTGGATCAGGACCAAACTGGACAGCAAAAAGGAGGATAGAAGTCTAATCATATATAATGTTTATGTACCCAACCAATACAGGGAAAAGGAGCTTTTCTGGAATGAGTTGAGGGAAAGCATTGAGAGCGAACTTACCACCAATATTATAATAGCTGGAGACTTCAATTTGATACTCCACGCTAATGAAAAAAGAGGCGGAAACTTTATTCATGACCGTTTTAGAAACCAACTAGAGGCAATAACACAGGAGAACGAGATGGTGGATGTAATACCTAAAAATCGAAGATATACTTGGAGAAACCGAAGAATGGGAGCTGGCAACATCATGGAGCGCCTATACAGATTTCTGGTAAACATATCATTCCTCTCCACCTTTGCTGTTGGGTACACTAGCATTCTCAATTCATCTGCCTCCGATCATTACCCCATCTCTCTTACGCTGGAACCTCACCATTCCTTAGGACCGATTCCCTTTAAATTCAGTCCGTTATGGGCCCAAAATCCTTCAGTTAGAGCAATTGTTGAAACGGTTTGGAGACAACACATAGAGGGGTCGCCCAACTATATTTGGGAGACCAAAATCAAGAATGTCAGAAGAGCACTTAAGGAATGGGCCAAAGACAGCTACCAGGAGCGAGAAGAGACAAAAAAGAAAATAAAGCAAGCTTTGGAAGAGGTGCAAACCTAGATAGAGGATCACGGGCTCTCCCACCAATTTAAAACTCAGGAATACGCTCTTCAGGGATAGCTTATGTATATCAACAGAGAGGAAGAAATTAAGTGGAGGACCAAATCCAGGCAATTATGGCTGAAGGGAGGGGATAAAAACACAGCTTATTTTCACAAAGAAGCCACTGCTTGGAGGATAAGGAACAACATCAGCTCCATTATCGACAGCGAAGGCAACAAGCACAACAATCAAGAAGATATAAAAAAGGCAGCGTCCTCCCATTACAGGGATCTTCTCACCGAAAGCCAAGGAGAGGAAGATTATTCAGGTTTGCTCCAATACCTCCCCAAGGGCATCACCAAGGATTTGAATGACATGCTGAACCGTGAAATCAATGAGGAAGAGACCAGAAGAACAATCTGGACTCTGCAGCCAGATAAAGCTCCTGGGCCAGACGGATTCCCCATCTGCTTCTATAGGGAATACTGGCAGCTGATCAAGAAGGATCTAACAAAAATGCTCAAAGGGGTGCAAAGAAAAGGGAAAATGGGAGGCTTTACCAATTCCACCTTTCTCGCTCTCATTCCCAAAGAGAACAGGCCTACCTCCTTCTCTGGATTTCGGCCAATTTCCTTATGCAATTCTTCTTACAAGATATTTACGAAAACTTTAGCCACAAGACTCAAGCCTCTCCTCCCAACTTTGATATCTGAAAACCAAGGCAGATTTATTTCCAATAGACAGATTCATGACTCCATAATGTTGGTTCAAGAAGCCATTCATTCAAGCCTCTCAAGACAAGAAAAAGGGTTCGTGCTCAAACTCGATCTAGCTAATGCCTTTGATCGGGTTAGACATTCCTTTTTACTTGCTGTTTTAAAAAAAATGGGCTTTGAATCCTCCTTTATCAACACCATAGCTGCCTGTATCTCTGGACCTTGGATATCCCCCCTGATCAATGGTCGCCCATGTGAAGCATTCCAATCTTCTAGGGGTCTCAGACAAGGCTTCCCTCTATCCCCTTACCTCTTCATTCTCATGGCAGAATCATTCAGCAAAGCCTTGGACCACAACAGAAGAGTTGGCCTCATAACCGGAATTAAATATGGGAATGGAGCCAAAAACATCAACCATTCGCAATTTGCAGATGATACTCTCTTGATTGAGGGAGCTTCGACCACTATAGCAAGGCGTTTCAAGACCCTTCTCTACCAATATATGGACTGCTCAGGAGGGGCTGTTAATTATCAAAAAAGCTGTGTCTATGGTTGGAATATAACCAACCAAGTGGCCCATAGCATTGCCAACATATTTGGAGTCACTTACAAAATGAAGTGGGAACACTTCTCTTACTTAGGCATGCCTGTGAGTCTGGGGCCTTTGAAAGCGGAGACATGGAATGAGATTATTGACAAAGTTAAAAGGAAAATACAGCAATGGGGAACTCTTTGGCTCAATCTGGCAGGTAGACTCATCCTTCTCAAGTCAGGTATAACTTCCCTTCCTCTCTATCGCTTCACTCTTTGTCAGGCTCCTGCTACTTTCCATCATAAATTGGAAGTATCCCTTCGACATTTTCTATGGCAAGGGGGAAAGAAAGAAAAGAGCAGGTTCAACTTGGTAAATTGGAAAAATGTAATTCAATCTCAGGACAGAGGAGGACTAGGAATTAGAGCCCCAAGAATCCTCAACCTTGCCTTTGGGGTGAAAATGGTATGGAGGTTAATCATTGGACCTACAGCCTGGTGGAAACAAGTTATGGAGACCAAATACCTCAACTCTCCCAGGCAAAAGCTTCTTGATGCTAGCATACCCAACAGAGACTCCTCCAAAATTTGGCGTTTATGTAAGAAAGCAATTCACATCCTCAAGCAAAATACTTCGAAAATCCCTTGGGGGGGGGGACAACATCAATTTCGCCTCAGATAGGATCATGGGGCTCCACCCCTTGAATACCATTGAGGAAGCAAATCCCATTATCCTACTCCTTAACAGCAAGTGCATTCACAGCCTTGGACAAATCTCTAAATGGGATCCATGTTGTCATGTCTGGACAGGCTGGGCCTTCCCAGAGATCCCGACGACTCTAGAAGCCAGCCTCAAAGCCTTCAAAACACATCTCCACAACAGGGCTCCTGTCAAAAAAGATGAAATCGATGGTCTCTTTTGGGACCCCTCATGATCCACATACACCATAAAGTCTGGCCACCATTACATCTGCAACAGCACCTTCCAAATTCCCTTGTGGAATCACTGGAAAATTACTTGGAAATCAGAAGCTATACCAAAAGTAAAATTCTTTATATGGCTCCTCTTAAAAGGTAAAATTCTTACTGCAGAGAACTTAATTAAAAAAGGGATCAATGGTCCCTCGAGATGTCCTAACTGCTGTACTGCTGAAGAAACAATGTATCATCTATTTGTAGATTGTCCCTTTGCCAGAGAGTGCTGGAATCAACTGTCCTCCCTTGGCAACATAATTTGGCAGACTCAGCAAAGCATAGCTGAGACAATCTATGTCTGGAAGAAAAGCTGCCCTTGGAGAGAAAAGCGGAGCAGACTATTGAAAAGAGTTTGGGATACCCTCCCACATACACTGCTATGGTGAATTTTGTTGTCCAGAAACATTTTTTTTTTCAAGATAAAGATCCAAATGTGCGAATTACATGTAGTAAAGCGAAAAGCCTGGCCCAGGAGGCAATCGTAATCAAAACTACAAGGAAAATCCAAGCAGCAGAATTCACAGTGGAGGAAAGAAACATCATCAGCTATATTCTGGAAAGGCAATGCCAAATCCAAGGTGATCCAATAAAAGGCAGGCTGAATCAAACATATACCAGAACTTGGGAAATCAGACTTTCAGAACAGGACTTTAAGACCTGGGTACAGGGGAGCAATTGTCACTCGCTCTATTTTGATGGATCCTCCAAATCAAATCCAGGTCAAGCTGGAGCAGGAGGGCTAATCATGGATGAAAAAGGGGACACCATTTTCAGCTATGAATGGAGTTTAGGGAAAAGAATGAACAATAGTGCTGAGGCCCTGGTCTTATATCAAGGTCTCCTTCAATTAAAAAATTTGGGAATAAAAAAGGCAATGATATTCGGGGATTCCTCAATTATTATCCGCCTAATGATTCAGAACCAGAGCTCACCCAACTCCAATCTACAACAAATCATCCACCGTAATAGACTCCTCCTTCAAAACTTCGAAGAAATTCAGTTCTATCACATTCTTTGTAATTTAAATAAAGAGGCAGACAGTAAAGAAAATAGAGCATGTGGAAGACCGATTGGCGTTCTTAGATGCAACGTCGTTGAAAGCCTTCAACCCATTCAATGATAACATTTCCTAATAGCAACACCTCACAAAACGCTGTTAAGAAAGCGTGCGATGGTAAGTCATACTCAGCCCTCAGGATGATTCTCTGCAAATTTAGCGCAGAGGCTCAGAATCCTTCTACATCAAGTAACATCAGCTCTTCAACTGACGGCGGAATGAGATTTGGGATCAGATTTGCGGATCCTCTTCAGCCTAACATTTCTCCCGTGAATTGTCCTCTCATCCTCGATTCACTCCCGCTCGATGCTATAATAATCCCTCTCCATCTTCAACTCAGCGTCCAACAGTTTTCATTTTGCTCTGCAGACTCTTTGAGAATAAATTTGCTTTGTGCGCGCGCGGACTATTTCTTGGCTGATCTGAAGATTCGAAGTAGGACGAGCCAGCCTTCTACTCGGTCCATAACTTCTCTGGTAATTCACTGTCTAAGTTCTTTTCACTTCTTGTCTAATGTACCCTGTCTCTGCTCTCACAGGCTATCGACTTCATGACCCAGTATTTACACTCAGCCTCGTTTCTACTGTTCTGCCCCTTTTCAAGCTCTCCCTTATCTCTTGTCTCAGCAGCGTTTACTAACTTGCTTTATAGCCTTTTTCTCCGCTCAAGAATCCTGCCAAATATCCGGCTCGGTCTACTCTCCTGCTGAACCCACATATTGGGCAGAACATTATATTACCTCCACTATCATATTTCCCGCCTTCTCGCGACCATTTGAATTTTTCCACACCCCGCCTCTTAACGCTCGTTGTCTCCCTTCATGCCTCCACTCCTCAACAAACATGGAATGTAGTGAGGATTGTCTGCATTGCACAGACCTGCAGGCAAAGCTGGAAGAGATCAGGACGCAGCAGTCCATCCTGGATGAGCAGCACAGGCTTTTGGAATCATGATTGGAGGAGCAGAACCGTCGGCTTGAAGACCAGAACATAAGAATTGAAGACCAAAATCACCTTATGAATGAAAAATACAAGGCTGAGATTCAACTCTTTATGCACAGAGTCTCTTCTTTACAAGAGCAGTTTCGTCAACTCTCCAACCGCTGTGCACACGCTGAAGAATCTATTTCTATCCTTCAGTTCATGATGGAGAAGAAAAATGTGGTTGCAACCAGCTCCTCGAGAGTCAAGCAAGAAGGAATGGATAATCAGCCGGAAGAATCCACTGCCAGACAAATCCGACACATTATGATCGATTAAATGTTTTGCAAATGCCTCTTTTTGTTGTTTACTTTTATAAGAAGCTATAGCAGCACTGTAATAGTCCGTAGCAAAAATAGCAGGACAAAGATCAAGAAGATAGCTCTTTTTTGTAAATCTCTTGATCAAGATAGCCAATGGAAACCTATGTACTTAAGGAGACTGAACTCCCTTAACTTTTTCAGAACTTAATATAGCAACCGAATTTGTCAAAAGAAAAAAAAAAAAAAGAGCGTCTTTGCAATGTCCGAGGGTAACCTACTTGGACACATTATTGCTATGTTGACCACTACGTCTCAACGACCCATAATAGTACACCCCCTTTTTTCGTAAAAGGGATAGCACTTGATCTGTGTGTTCGTGCCGTCCAACTATCATCATCATCTTGATCATCATCTTATAATATAAACCCATTCTGCATGTGTATAATGTAAATAATCTCAGCATATCCGTGTCGTGTATGTAATCACCAAGGTAAACCTACTTTTCTAGTGACAATCTACATTCCGGAAGGTTTTTTGTCTCACCAATCCATTCTCAGATGGTCAGCATAGTTTTCCTTCAACCTTACCCCAAAACCAGAATGGATTTTGTCACTGGGATCTTAGGCGAGTCCTATTGTTATAGATCGAGTCTATGTAAAAGTAATTTGGGAATAATCCTAGCTATTTGGTTAGGTTATTTTATTTTAGGTTAGGTATCTTGCTCAGTCACTGGGGTTTAAGTGATAATTGAAATTTTGAATGTAATAGCATGTATCTCTATTTATCTGAAATTTTATTATCATTTTATCGCTCTATTTTAATGGTTGGATTGAGTTTTGTAGGAAAGTCTCGATTTTTAGATCATCGGGTGTTCTGGGAAGTTTTTAGTTGAACCAACCAACTCCCGATTCATATTTTCTGAAGAGCCCAGCTTGATTTGATGCTGAGTTTATCATAAAATTTTTATTGGTGATGCATGAAGGGCCTTGGGCTAAGCACCTCCTTTGAAATTTAAAAAATTAATTTTTTATGTGCTAAATTATATTAATATGGCTGTTGAGAGCCTTAGATTATCAAATTTGGGAGCAGAGTGTTGGAATATAATCCTAACATCTACATTTATTTTTTAGCCTAAGTATCCTTGACTTAGCCACATGCACTAAAAATCATGTTCACACTTGGTTTTTGGTAAACTAGCTCGGTGGACCATCTTTCCCTTGTTTTTTGCCTTTAAAGGCTTAATATTATGGAAATATTGGTCCAACTACTTTCCTAAACCATTTAGACATCTAATTTCATGTTCACACCTAACCACACCTCATCCACTTGAGTTATTTGAGGATTGGTGCTCCACATGAAGATCCCCCCTTAAATCAAGGGATTTGGTTCCCCGGACCATTTTAGCATGTTTTTAAGTTGCCTTCCTTGGGAAATGCACCCCTCCTCATGCTTTCCTCGTGGTTGATAGTTTGCATAGGTTGTCTTGAGTCATTTTTGCTATTTTAGGCATGCCTTTAGCTTTTCTTAGCCTTTTCTAGCTTTTTACTAGTTTTTTCCTAGTTTTCTAGATTCAACAATTTCTATATAACCACGTCCCTTTGGAATTAGTTTTTTGGTTGCTCATGTATTAATATTGTTCATTAATTTAATACATTGATTTTATGGAGAAAATTATTTCTCTCCTCTCTTGAATATCAGCAAATTACTTGTGTTTAATTTAACTAGAATTCTAGATCTATTGGAGTTTCTGCAGGAATTCTACACAGAGTTGTAGGCGCAGCAAGCAACAATGGATCATCTATCTCAGCCCACAAAACGCATTCTAAATCATTTCAATTACTTTTAATGGAAGACAAATATCACTCTGCTCCTTCGGAGCAAAGGGTTTTACAGGGTAATGATGGGAACATAGATTGAACTGAATTCCCCAGTGGAGAAGATCAAGTATTTCAATAAATTAGATGAAGTAATTGGGCTGATATGCCTATCAATTTCTAGAGAACTCCTCTTTCATGTCAGCAGAGCCACTACTCCCGATGTGGTTTGGACCACATTGGAAGGACTATTCAGAAAGCAGGATGAAATGAGAGTGCATCAACTGGAGAATGAACTCATATCCCTCAGTCCAACTCATTTTAGCAACCTGCAAGAATACTTAACCAAGTTTAAATCCCTCCTCATTGAACTTGATGCATGTGGAGTCAAGAAAGAGGAAGATCAACTCATCCTTTCTATTCTCTTGAAATTAGGCCTTCAATATTCCGTATTTTTATCATCTTTTCAAGCATCTAAATTAACTCAGGAAAAATGGAAAATGCCTCCATTGAATGAATTTATTGTAGCATTGACTCAAGAGAAAGCTAAGTTAGTCCAAATGGGTGCCATAAAGTGTTCAAAGAACCAAGCACTTCCGGCTATTGATGCTCCAAAGAGCAGTGGAAGAGACAAGCAAAAAGGGAAGGGTAAATTTAATGAATCGAAGAAGGAGAGACCCGTACAATCTTCAGAGAGATCTTCTTTGCCTAAGAGTAAGAAGAAGAAGGAAATAACACTTTTCAGCTACTGTTCCAAAGGTTTTCATCCCAAATAAAATTGCATGAGGAAAACAATTAATGAGATGGCTAAGCAATTGCAGTAGCACAATCTCACCGTACTCGAGAATGCAAAGAATAAGGATGATAACAGAACGAGCGATGGGAGAGGGAGAGCACGAGATGGTCATGATTTAATGGCTGTCACATCCACTACATCAGCTTGGATCCTTGATTCAGGTGCATTGAACCATATGTCTGCATCAAAAGATGAATTTTCCTCCATTGAAGGAAGCACCAGATCCCCAATTTACTTGGGAGATGCCACACCCGCAAAGGTGTGCGGAGAAGGAATTGTAGACCTTGAAGGGGACTGCTTCACAAATGTGCTTCATGTTTCCTCACTATCCACAAATATTCCCTCGATATATCAGATCACTCATTCCGGCTCTGGAAGGAAGGTGGAGTTCACTCCGGACTCCGCAGTGATTACCGACATTTCCATGAGCTCACAACTTGCACATGGAATTGCATATCACGGTTCTCGTTTGTATTTCTTCTCCTACTTTGTTCCTAAATCTATTAGCGTTGTATTTCTTTCACAATCTAATGATATCAATAGGTTATGGCATGAAATATTTGGCCATATAAACTATAAGTACTTTCATCAACTCAACAAGGAAAACATGGTAGAAGAATTACCCACTATTAAATTCACAAGTGGTGTATGTCAAGGATGCATTCTTGGGAAGCATCCAAAGAAAATTTTTGACAAAGGGAAGGCATAGAGAGCTTCTTCACCTCTTGGGCTACTTCACAGTGACATCACGGGCTCATTCCCGTAGCCTTCAATCAGTAAGGCTTGATATGTACTCACCTTCATAGATGATTTCTCTTGCTTTACTTGGGTATTTTTTCTGAAATTAAAATCAGAAGTATTTGAATGCCTTATAGAATTTAAAGCACTTGCTGAGAATGAGTCTAGGTGTAATATTAAGATACTCTGTACTGATAATGGTGGGGAGTATGTCAACAAAGATGTGCATCAACTTTGTATTGATGTAGGTATACAACTACAACACACAGTGCCATATACACCACAACAGAATGTTGTTGTGGAGAGGAAAAATGGTCGTTAAAGGAGATGGCCAATTGTATGCTACAGTCCAAATCCTTAGCTCCTAAGCTATGGGTTGAAGCTATTAATTGTGTAGCATACATTCAAAACCACATTCCTCACAAAGCACTCAAAGGCACCACTTCATTTGAATGTTGGATAGATAAGAGGAAGGCTTTGGAGCCTCAAAGTGTTGAAGTTATCTTTGTTGGATATCCTGAAAGTGTCAAAGGATATAGATTACTAGACTCTCACAATGAAAATTTCCTTGTAGCTCGAAGTGTGAACTTTGAAGAAGAATCTGCACTGCATGATTTTTCAGCGGACCCTGCCGAGGAATCGCTTGTTGCCACTGATGAGGAGGAGTCCGAAACTTCTTCAAGCACTTCAGAGTAGCCATCAGAGAAGCTTCTTGGGTCTGATTCAAAGGATGAGGAGCAGGTCATTTTTGCTCCAACTCAGCTGCCAACTTGGGTAGAGAAAACCCTGCAAGATGCGGGTGAACTAGTCGGTCGTCCTGCGGATGTGAGAAGGACTAGATCACAGTTTTTTGGGGCTCCTCAAGCCCTAGCTGCCACTGAATCATTTCTTCCCATACATTTCTATATGACACTTCATTAAGATCCATAGTCACACTCTGAGGCTGTTGGAAACCCGCTTTGGGAGGCTGCCATGGATGAAGAGTACTCTGCTCTCATGGAAAACAACACATGGGACTTGGTTCCACTTCCGAAAGGAAGAAAGCTTGTTCGATGATGATGGATATATCGAACAAACATTGATGTATATGGTGAGATTGGTAAGTACAAATTTTTACTTGTTGCAAAAGGATACTCACAAGTACATGGAATAGACTACACAAAGACATTTGCACTTGTTGCAAAAATGGACTCCATTCGACTAGTTTTAGCCATTTCTACTTCTCGCAGATTGGAAATTCATCAAATGGATGTGAAGAGTGCATTTCTTCATGGAGATCTCAAGGAGGAGATATATATGGAGCAGCCACATGGATACATTCAGAAATCTTCCTTCATTTGTAGATTAAAGAAATATTTGTATGGCCTAAAACAAGCTCCCAGATCCTGGTATGCAAAGATGGATTCTTTCCTGCTTTCCAATGGATTCATTCGATGAAAGTTTGATCCAAATGTTTATTTTCTACAACATGACGATTCCCTTTTTCTAATAGTACTTTATGCAGATGATTTACTGATGGTAGTTAACTTTACT
>APFE030845987.1:7428-97618 GCA_000404065.3 Pinus taeda
CTTCCAACATGTGAATAGATTTTATTGAGACTTGTATATTGAAGATGCCAACTATTGACATGATTTTAATGGTGTCTTGAGCTAATAATTACAAATCATGGATAAGCTTACATAACACAATGCCTTAATTTATGGATGAGATCATCAAGGCTACCTTTATTCATGAAATTTTAAAAATGACTACAATACTTACAATCTCAAACTCCTTCCTAAAAAACAAAATCGTAGGGGTCAAAGGAAGGGCTTTATGAAACCTCTTTTCAACTTGAAACAAAGTATAAGGAGGCAGGCCATAGGTTCTCCACCACCTCAACTTAAGTTCAAATGAATGGTTTATAAAGTAGTATGAGAGATTCATCACAACTGATTTGAGGGTTGAATTCTCTAATTTTGAACTCAATTGTTTTTCCTTAAAAATATCTTCAATAGCCACCAAATATCTATAATAGTAATCTTATTATGAATTGAGCTAATATTATTACATGAAAACACTTGATACTAGATAAAACTATATACATTTTTAATAACATTAACCACCAGAAATACATTTCTAAAAAAATAATAAATAAAGTGATTCTATTAAAATAAATTCTAAAAAAAAAACATTTATTAACAAGACTACCAAAACCAAAATATCTTACATAAACAAACATATTATTATCTTACATAAAAAGACCTTATTGTTTGTAAAAATTAAAAAATATACCACCCATACACTAGATTTTCCTTTGGAAGTATAGAGTTACATGTGATACCTAAATTCAATGCAACATTACCTTTGTAGAATTGAGACTTCTGTGATCTGTCATAGTTATAAGAAGAGCTTCGGCGTAAATCACATAAAAAATATCTTTGTCGACGCGTTTCGAACCAACTAGTGTGGTTCATCGTCAGGACAAGTTGATTTACGCCGAAGCTCTTCTTATAACAACATTACCTTATTATTAATAATAATTAAAAAGTATACCACATACACTAGATTTTCATATAAACACACTAGATTTTCCTTCTGATGTGATACCTAAATTCACATGCAAGATTATCGTAAAAGTCCACCAAAAAAAAGGAATTCACATGCAAGATTATGGTAAAAGTCCACCAAAAAAAAGGAATTCACATGCAAGATTATGGTAAAATTCCAACGAAAAAAAAGGTTGCTTGCAAAATTATGCTCCGATTTGAAATTCTAAGATTTGAAATTTTGACAAAATGAATATGGTACTCTGGAGGATCCAAGTCCAAGTCATAGTTACAAAAAGTTAAAAATGTACCTCATTTTTAAAAACTAAAAATATTTACATTTTTCACTTTAATCCGAACAAAGATTGTTTTTAAAAATATTTAATTTTTCACTCTAATAATATATGAGTGGGGTCGGGTGCTGCCCGGCCCCATAATCCCCGCGTGGTGTACTGCCCAGCTGTGTGAATAAATCTGAGTAGTTACATCAGTTAACAGCGCAAAAAAAATATATGAGTGGGGGTCGGTTCAGCATTGGGCGGCCCGCCCCCGTAATCCCCACGCGGTGTACTGACATACAAGGTTTTGGGGCCGCCCGTGTGGGCCGGGCGGGTTCGACCCCGCCGGTCCACGCGTAATATGACATGGTGGAGGACGTTGGGGCATGGGCACGCACATGGTGATGGCCAGAGCATGATTTTTTTTTACATAATGTGATTCATTGGACAATATCAATAGCCTTAAATCTCTTAGTATGGCTCCCATTGCTTACAAATTAATCCTCTAGCTAATCATAAATTGGAATAAGCCTATATGAACTCTTTGGAATGTTTGATTTATTTAATTCTCTATGTAAATGGATGTAATTCGAGTTTGTGCACATTAAATAGGACTTATATCCATTATCAATTCTACAGGCATATCAGGAAGCCCATTAGAGTAGTAATGTACTCTACCTACTCCATTAATGATGATATATGCATCAATAAAACATTGAGCCATCATCCTTAACTCCATTGCATGAGATATATAATATTGTGACCTTATTATCGCTCTGAAATCATTTCCTAACGTAAATATGGCATTCATAGGTTTTAGTTGAGGTTCCAGTTTTAGTTGGGTGACCAATTTGGTGAAATTCACTTATTATGGCTTCAATGCTAGAAACGATTACTAAGACATTCAAGCACCATTTTTAATAGTTCTGATAGTGCTTTTGTTAATTCCCAAAGGCTTGAGGACAAGGCATAAGGTCTAAATCACGAACTCAATGCTAAGCACCTGTAATACTTTATTAGGCCCAAAGGCCCCAATACTGTTAACCTTAGAAGCCTTCACAAAACTAGGCCCTTGGTGCACTTGTTATAAATTGACAAAAAGACTTAATCTACAGGAATGTTGTTTTGCATGGTCCATTTATTACCCATACCTTTCATAGAACATTGCATACTTATTTATATTTTTACATTAGGCCCAACTCAAACAAACAACATATTTTTACCATGGGCAATTCCTAATGTTATGGGTAAAAATCCCAAAAAAACTATCCTAAAGTATTTCATGTTTAGGGGTTGCTCTTTAGTTGACATTAATGTGCCTGGTATCCATTTAAGCCCGGTCCTCAAGATAGAAATTGTGAAAATCATGGGTTCATGTCATTTCTCCAACAAAGATTGTTGGAAATTTTATTTTAATTAATGTGAAAGATATGGGAAAATTATAGATGTTGAAGATAAAGATTGTAAGATGAAGATTGTTGGAAATTTTGTTGTTGGAATTTTGATGCCTAGATTGGATATCTTATCTTTGAATTCATTTTTACTCTAAATACCTAGTTTAAATGGGAGCATAGGGTATATGGTTCAAATGATTATTCTTGGACATTTCCAACGAAATATGTTCATATATGTTGCTTGTGCTAACTCCAACACAATGAGGACATATGAAATAAGATTATGTCAAGTTGACTGAGCCATGTAGTATGAGTTAGCTCACCCAATTTTACAAGTAGGGGTAACTTGAGTATAATTGAAAAACATCTAAGATCAAATAGATTCAAAGTGTGCAAAAGAACCTAGGGAATCCTGTTGAAATTTTAAAAGTGGAGAGAAAATTTGGTTTAGGAAGTGAATGAGTCATTTTTGCATTTTGTGATGTTTTAGACAGTGAAAATTTGAGGAGATAAAAGTACGATATTCATGTTACGTGAGGTAAAAATTTTATCCATTGATTTTCTATACTCTCCAAGATATGCCCTATGGAAGCTTTCCTAACTCATTGGTCCATTATACCTTTTGATATATGCCCTATTTATGCCCATGAAAAACTTTATAATATTATTAGAAAAAATTGGTACATGGTGCAAGGTAAAAAAGGGACATTATGTATGGAAAAGTGAGTGTTTACTTTGAGGATGGTCAATCTCTCTTTTATCTCTCTCATCCCAAGCCCTAAATCAATAAGTAATATCTTGTACAACATTAACGCTTGGAGATACATTTTTAAGGCATAGTTAAGATTCTTTAGAAAGTTATGGAGAAGGTATCACAATTCTAGTTATAATTAGATCTATGAATTAGGGATTTGTCTCTAGCAACCATATTAACATACATATTTTCATTTGCTAAGACATAAAGTGAACAATCTATATTCTCAATTAGGGTAGCATACTTTGTGATCTTCATGAGTAATTTATTTTAGCTTTGTGGTTTTATAGATCTTGGAAAGCTCTTAATCATAAACTTCTTAGACTAAATAGAAAGCAATGATCCAATCATAAAATATTTTCATGTTAGTAGAGCCCTATAAGCCAAGTAGGATTTCTTAAGATACTCTATAATGTTTTGATAGAATTATCACCATTAGTGTCCATTGCAATTTCCTTTTTTAAGTAAAATATTCAAGAAACATTACTTCCGCTATTAAGGATAATATGATATGCTCAAGATATAAATCGAAGAGGTAGTGTTTATGCACTCTATTTATATACTAAATAAATCCCTAACATGTATATAAGCATGGTATTTATGTTTCTCATAGTGTGCTTTTAATTGGGGAGTTATCAAAAAATATTTTCCATCATTCCCAAGGTAGCTTCATCTACAGTATCATCATCATCATATTCTAGTATGAGAGAAATCACCAAAATTGCTTCTCTAGAAGGATTTGGAAAGGAAAAATCTTGGAAAGGAAAGATAATTTCAAGAAGAGTGACTCCTTTTCGGAGGCAATGAGGCAATAGGTGTTTTACTTGAATTTTTTATGGTTTTAAATATTGCGATGAAGGATTTTCATTTTCCAAGTGTGCAACATTCTTATATAGTATTGACATCTGATAAATAAATGTAGTAGCTATAGGAAAAGTAATTCAAGAATAATCAATGGACATCATGGCTTGCTAATAAGTATTATCAATTTTGGCACATAGAGAGACACAATCCTAGGTGGGAATTCATTCACAAGCATCCTAGAATTTTCTAAATGTTACATGGAAAATCTTGTATGGTGTTTCCCTAGTAATGTAGGTTGTGAAAATATATAGTTCATGGTGAATTAGTCTCTCATCTTTAGGGTTGTGAGAAATGGTTTTTAGAAGGAACAACATATTTCTTTAGAAGTGATAGGGAATGTTATTAATCCTACAACTAATTCAAAATATAAAATGAAAGTAGAAAAACAAGCATATGTGAATATTTTACAACTTTAGGGTAGTGGATAATGCTTGATATTTGAAATAGGGCTCCAAATTATGGCAGGTTCTATGCTTGTAAATTTTAATGGAATTCCATGAATAATAACTTTCTAGATGATATATTCAAACCATGAACTTGAACATCCATTAGACATAATTAGTTGGGATTAATACTCCCTTGTAATTTAGATAAATTCCCTTTATTTATTTATTTTGGTTGAAAATCAAGTCATCACTAATTACTTTTGATCTGAAAATCACTCATGAGTGATCTCAGTTAATTAATGTAGGTATTATAGACTCATGTGCTGGTGATATGCCTATCTTATTTTAAGCAACGGATTGATAAGATTGTGAAATAATGGAAAATAGTATGAGATCACAGTAGGCAAAATAGAAACACAACAATTTAATAAGGAGTTCATCCAATCCTCTTGGGCTACGCCTTCGGTCCAACTTTCAGTGGTGGCCTTTGCTTTTATTGTGTGTTTAAGCAGAGTTTTACAATGAGGAGCTCAATCTGAGTCTTTTGTAATAGAGGATGCTTAAGTAGGGTGGTACTTGGATTCCCCAAGCTACTAGAGTACACAGACTCCCCCTTACCAAGTCTTGACCTCAACTGCTCTTAATGGGATGAGTCCAATTTGGTATTCAGTTCCTGACATATATCCTCATAGGGATTACCTGAACCTCTCAAGCCTAGCTCTGTCTGCTTGATGTTGTCTTAGCTTTGTAGGTTAGCTCGACTTCTCTGTTCTCTACTTCTTGCTTCACTCTTCGTTCTATCTCCTCTGTCTCCTCTGTCTCCTCTACTCTTTTCATGGCTTAAAGCCAATCTATCCCTTGACTGTTTGCTTCCTCTTCCGTCTCTTCGAATCGCCTGCTGTTGTCTGCTTGGAATTCCCTGCTTTTGCATCATCACCACTATGTAACATTTCATAGGGAGGTGGCCAATTGTCCCCTCATGAACTGAGCACCAACTCTTCCTCGAACGGTCATTATTTCAGTTACTTTGTGAAATGATTCATCCGCCAGCTCAGCGGTCAAATCGGACTTCAAACCTTTATGCATTTTAGCTTATTTCTCCCTCCAAATCCGATCTCCCATCGGGTGCAATCTCCACCGTTATATCTGGAGCTCCCAGATCCTACGATTTTTGCTTTTATTACGTGGTTGACTTGCTCGACCGTAAGCCCACGATAAGAGCAGTTTTTCTCTCTCATCCGCCGAACACGCATCATTCAATGTATGGCATTGCTTGGTCCTTTGCGAAACCCACTTACTGCATGAAATTCCTCTGATATTCCACTGGTTTTGGAGCGTGGGACTCACCTATCGTTTTTAGCTCTTTTCCTATGGTTTCCCAGTTTCCCTTGTGACAGCCTCCGTTTCTAGGTTTGAGCTTCCCAACTGCCCTTTTTGTGCCATGCACAGTCCCCATGGGCCAACGGTCAGCGCGCTTTGACCAAAGGTCCTCGTTGCTCCGTGTTGGCTGCAAATTGCAATTATGCAGAAGTTATTTCTGATAGCTCTACGATTTCTTGAAGTTTGTCATGATTTGAAACAGTCATAGAACTCTGACTCGTCCAAGCATCAACTAAGTGAGGGCACAATTGTCTCACTCGTCCAATTTCTATCCATTTTTCACTGCTTGGCTTTGAACCCCTAAGCCCAATTCTGAGGTACTCAACATCTCCCCTACATGTCGTTCTCACCTTCCTGTCCAGAATTGTGTCTTCCTGCAATTCATTAAGATATTCAAGTAGCAGGTCATCAATAGAAGGCAATTGACTCTCTTCTTCAGGATCTTCAATTAACAAAGGTTCAAATAGTCTCAAGCTGGCTGCATTGACGACTAAGTAGATGTGCATGTAAGCTGGTAGATCGAGGTGAAAAGCATTCTCACCAATTTTTTCAAGTATCTTGAAAGGTCCATACTTGATAGGCTTTAGCTTTTTATCTTCACCTTGCATTCTGTCCTTCCTGATATACAGGTAGACTTGATCACCAACTTGGAAACTATGCTCCATCCGATGCTTGTCATGCCTTGCCTTGTATTTGGCTTCGCTCTTTTCTAGCTTTTCCTGTACTGCTTGGTGAATCTCTTGGATTTTTTAAATGAACCTAGTCGCCCTGTCCACATCGTTGTGTCCCTCAACTGTTGTATCCCTTCCAAAGAGAAAATCCAAAGGAGACCCTGGTTTGAAACCAAAGCAGGTCTCAAAAGGAGATCTCTATGTAGAAGAATGTTTGGCTCGGTTGTAAGCATGCTGCACATAACACAAATGTTCATCCCAAAGCTTAGGATGATTGTTGCAATATCCCCTGACCAACTAGATCACTGTCCTATTGACTATTTCTGTCTGGCCATCGGTTTGTAGATGAAAATCTATGCTTTTCTTCAGTTTGGTGTCCATTAATTCCCGTATACTTGACCAAAAATTTCCCACAAATCGGGTGTCTCAATCAGATATAATGGAAGTGGGTAATCCAAAATGAACCCATACATGTTGAAAGAATAGTTTTGTAGTTTGTTCAGCTGTAATCTGTTTAGTACGAGGTATCAAAATACACATTTTGTTGAACCTATCCAAAACAACATACAAATAATCGTGACCTTTCTAGATTTAGGTAGTCCTCCAACAAAGTCCATAGAATTTTCTATTGCTGGGCTTGCTTTTAGCACACATAGTACACCCTCTTACATATCTAGAAATTGTCTCATTCATTTTTCGCCAATAGCAAAATCTTTGCAGCTGTGCAACTGGTTTACTTACCCCAAAGTGACCTGATATTAGAGAAGTGTGTGCTTCTCGAATTATCTTTACTCTTTTAGTTTGTGGAATGCATAACTTTTCACAATGATATAAGAGTCGGTCCTTTACCTGATAATCCAATTCTTCTACTCGTTTGCCTTTACTCTAAGTTGCATATACATCTTTAAAGTCTATATCTAGAGCATATTGTTCAATGTAGCTCTCATGTAACACAAAATTATGGTTAAGTATAGTAGATGCATTTATAATAGGTCTAGATAACATGTCTGCAACTTTATTGTGTATGCCCTTTTTATATCTGATGACTAAAAGAAATTGTTGTAGAAAACCCATCCATCTATAGTGTCTTGATTGTTGCAACTTAGTTTGGGAGTGTAGATATTGAAGTGGTTGATGATCAGTATGTATAACTATTTCTTTACCCATTAAGTAATGTTTCCACTTTTTCACACTCTGTACTAATGCATACAATTCTTTATCATATGTGGGATAGTTAACTACTGCAGAATTAAATGTCTCAAAATGCTAACATATGGGTTTATCGTGCTGTATCAACACTCCTCCCATGGCATAGTCACTGGAATCTGTTTGGATCTCAAATGGTCTTTGAAGATCAGGCAGTGCTAGTACTGGTGCTGTACTAATCTTTTCTTTCAAGGTGTCGAAGGCTTTCTGCTGTTTGTCTCCCCACTGAAACATCTTGCTCAATCCTGTTAAAGCATGTAAGGGAGCTGTAATTGAGGAAAAGTTAGAAATGTACTTTCTCCAATATTGTGCTACTCCTAAGAAGCTCCTAACTTTTGTAGCAGATTTCAGTTTAGGCCAGTTTACAATGACTACCACCTTAGAGGGATCTATCTTCAATTCACCACCCCCTACTATATGTCCCAAATAATTCAAAGACGTTTTTCCAAATTCACATTTTGGGAGTTTAGCATAAAGTTTTTCTCTTTTCAAGACATCTAGTGTCTGCTTAACATGCTTTAAATGTTATTCCCATCTTTTGTTAAATATCAGAATGTCATCGAGATACATAATAACAAAATCATCAAGAAAATGTCTTAGTAAATCATTCATTATTCTCATGAAAGTAGCAGGAGCATTACTTAAGCCAAAAGGCATAACCAGGCATTCAAACAATCCCTGCTTTATCTTGAAAGCAGTCTTCCATGCATCTTGTTCTGCAACTCTGACCTAATGGTATCCACTATGCAAGTCTAACTTGGAAAAATAAACAACTTCTTTCAATTGATCTAATAGATCATCTATGTGAGGAAGGGGATAACGGATTTTGATTGTTATCTTATTCAGTGCTCGATAATTAATGCACATTATCCACTAGCCATATTTCTTTCTCACCAGAATGATTGTAGATCCACATGGTGATGTGCTAGGTCTGATGAACCCCTTCTCGAGCAACTCCTGCACCTGATTCTTGATTTCTACATTCTCTAGAGCGGACAACCTATACATTCCAATGTTAGGCAATGGAGCATCTTGCTACAAATTAATTTCATGCACTGTTTCCTTTTTGGGTGGCAGGGCTTTAGGTTCTTGAAACAAGATATCATACTCTGAAACAACTTTTTCTAAATCAGCATGTTGTTTAGCATCACAGCCCTCAAATACATTGGTTTTATCAGGTTTCTTTTTCTTTACAACCATCAGTAAAAATTGTTTGTGTGAATTTATCATTCGTTTCATTTGCCCTGAGTTTATGAGAGTATAATTATTCTTGAGCTTATGAACTCTTACAAAGTATTCAATTCCATCTTTAACGAGTAGATACTTGTTCTCAACTCTATAGAAAATAGCCTTTCTGTCATACAAGTAAGGACTTCCTAAATCAATTCCACATATATCCAAAGGAATTATGTCTAACTCAACCTCATCTACAAATGCTAACCCAAAAGAAAACTTGAGTTTGCATTGTCTAGTCACTTGTAGTTGTGCTTTATCATTTAACCATCCTAATGGGTATGGTTTGTGGTGAGGTGTAGCCACTAATCCCAACTTCTTTACAATTGCTTCAGAAATTAAATTTACTTGTGAGCCACTATCAAACAAAGTATCAATATTTTGATGTTTGGAAATAACTCGAATATGGAAAGGCTCATGTCTTTTTCTCTCATTTTCTTCATCAATAGTACATTGTGCATAATTACTAGTAGATGCTTTAGAATTCTTACCTCTTATACCTGTGGCTACAATGGTTGTGTCATCTCCTGAGTCCGAACCCAAATCCTTTTGAATAGCTGCAACAATCTTCTTCTTCTTTCCCTCGAACTTCTTAGGTCTCAGCTCCAGATGCAGAATCCAATAATGCTCATCATCATGCCCATCCTTCTTACAGTAAGTGCATGAACCCTTACTTTTCTGTGCAGTGTTGGCCTTCCTTGCTTTCCATTTCTATTTTCTTTCTCCTTATGCTTGCTTGCAATGGGTTGGGATGATCCCCCAACTTCTGGGTTTCCATTCTTTCCTCTAGCTTCCAAATGCGTAGCTTGAACAAATACCTCATCTATACTAGTGGGATTAAACATGAGGATAGTGTGCCTCATGTAGCTATGTAGACCACCAATGTACTTCAATAGAGTCTCAAGTGAGTCTAATGAGATTCTTAGAATCAATGCTCTCTTCCTAAATTATTGGGTGTAACCTTGTACACTTTTCCCTTTCAAATGTCAAAGAGTTTGCCAGCTCATCATGGCTTGCTACATGTAGGCCAGTGGATAGAACTTCCTTTTGATTGCAGAAACAAATTTACTCCAGACAGAAATAGTCTTACCATGTCTCTTCATGTCAGCTTGGGTCTTTCCTTCCCACCAAACCAAGGTAGTGCATCCAAGGCGTAGGTTGGCCAGCTGAATCTTGCTCTTGTCTAAATCAATACTCTGCACTCTACAATAAACATCAATTTCTCTAATCCAATTATCCAGCTTCTCTGCATTCAACTCTCCATCATATATTGGTAAATCAAACTTAACATCTAGTTTAATTAAATATGTCTTCTTTTTATGTTCAGGGCTATTAGGAGGGGTGAGAAAGCTTTCTTCTTTCCCTTTGTGTTTTGAGTGGTCATGGAGGAGGCACTCTTCTTCTCCTTTATCTTGTTTGGAGACTGATGAATCTTCATCTTTATGTTTTCTAAAGTCCTTATACATTTCCTCTACCATGGACGTTATGGCTCGGAAACTACCTATAAATTGAGGGTCTGGCCCCACAGAACCTTCCTCTGACATTGCCTTCTAAGGATAGGCTCTTCCAATTTTAGGATTAGTTTTGACCAACTCTCCTTCTCCTAATTTGAGCTTTGAGCTAGTTAGCATTTAACAACTAAATCCAACACAAGCTTGTCTAACCTAACATCCTAAAGCTCTGATAGCACTTGATCTGAAAATCACTCATGAGTGATCTCAGTTAATTAATGTAGGTATTATAGACTCATGTGTTGGTGATATGCCTATGTTATTTTAAGCAACATATCGATAAGATTGCAAAATACACAGGCAATGGAAAACAATGTGAGAACGCAGTAAGCAAAACAGAAACACAACAATTTAATAAGGAGTTAACCCAATCCTCCTGGGCTACGTCTCCAGTCTAGCTTTCAGTGGTGACCTTTGTTTTTATTGTGTCTTAAGCAGATTTTTACAATGAGGAGCTCAATTTGAGTCTCCAGTAACAGAGGATGCTTACTAGAGTGGTACTTAGATTCCCCAAGCCACTAGAGTACACAGGCTCCCCTTTACGAAGTCTCAACCTCAACTGGTCTTAATGGAATGAGTCCAATTTGGTACTCAGTTCCCGATAGATATCCTCACAGGGATTGCGTGAACCTCTCAAGCTTAGTTCTGTCTGCTCGATGCTGCCTTAGATCTGCAGGTCACCTCGACTTCTCTGTTCTCTACTTCTTTCTTCACCCTCCATTCTGTCTCCTTTGTCTCCTCTGTCTCCTCTGCTTTTTTCGTGGGATAAAGCCAATCTGTCCCTTGACTATTCGCTTCCTCTTATGTCTCTTTGGATCACCTGCTTGTATTTCCCTACTTCTGCGTCATCGCCACTGTGTAACAATTCATAAGGAGGTGGCCACTTGTCCCCTCATGAACTGAGTGCCATCTCTTCCTTGAACGGTCGTTATTTTGGTTACTTTGTGAAATGATTCATCCACTAGCTCAACGGTCAAATTGGACTTCAAACCTTTATGCGTTGTAGCTTATTTCTACCTCCAAATCTGGTCTCCCATCGGGTGCATTCTCCATCGTTAGATCTGGAGCCCTGAAATCCTACAGTTTTCGCTTTTATTGCGCAGTTGACTTGCTCGACCGTTAGCCCGCGATGAGAGTGGTTTCTCTCTCTCATCCACCGGACACGCGTCGTTCATCGTATGGCATCACTTGGTCCTTTGCCAAACCCGCTTACCACCTGAAATTCCTCTGATATTCCACCGGTTTTGGAGCATGGGACTTGCCTATTGGTTTTAGCACTTTTCCTACGTTTTCCCGATTTCCCTTGTGACCGAGCGCTCGTGGCTTTTCCTTCTCGAGGGGTTTTGCCCAGCGATGCGCGATTAGCACTAATCGCACATTAGAAACAACCTCTGTTTCTGGGTTTGAGCTTCCCAACTGCCATTTTTGCACCATGTACAGTCCCCATGGGCCAACGGTTAGCCCGCTTTGACCGAAGGTCCTCGTTGCTCTATGATGGCTACAAATTACCATTATGCAGAGGTTATTTCTGATAGTTGTACAATTTCTTGAAGTCTGTCATGATTTGAAACAGTCATATAACTCTAATAAGTTTCATGGATCCAATTCGGATCAACTTTTCCAAACATTGTATAAGGATTGCAAGAAACCTCATTGGGATTTATGTTAGGGTCCAACCCTAACCCCTTTATTTATGTAATAGGGTTGAGTCATAGTTATAGTTAGTCAAAGAGTTAATAAAGCCCGTATTAATAATTGTAAGTGGTTGACCTGCATTTAAGAAAGGGATCACAGTTAGTTGCAAACGGGCCATGGTATTAGATAGATGTTATCGAGAGAACCATGGTAATAATCCATGGTATTGTATTTACGAATCCTATATAAAGGATAGGGATTCCCCATTGTGATATATCGAGTCTTATTTTGTAATTGAGTTCTGCTATGTTGGAGGGTGCCCCCTAGAAGAGGTAAGTGAACACTACTTTCATCTCTTAATAATAAAATACTTGTTTTTTTTCTCATTTTGTTCTATGTTCTAGGTTGTATTTCTTTGCATATTTGGTATTCTGGAATTTCTCGCAGGTTAAGAGCATAACAATTTATGAGTGGTACATGGAGGCTTTTCCAATGGTTTTTAAAACTACCATTCTCCTTCAACATACCATCTGTCGTTCAACAAGTGCAAGGTTATGTTATGATTGTGACACCTTATTAATCCTTGAAATATCTTGCAACCTTTTCTTTGCAAAGTATACATGAAGTTGATCATCCCATCACATTTGTCTTTCTATAATCCTTGGATTTACTTCCAACATGTGAATAGATTTTATTTAGACTTGTATATTGAAGATGCCAACTATTGACATGATTTTAATGGTGTCTTGTGCCAATAATTACAAATCATAGATAAGCTTACATAACACAATGCCTTAATTTGTGGATGAGATCATCAAGGCTACCTTTATTCATGAAATTTTAAAAATGACTAAAACACTTACAATCTCAAACTCCTTTCTAAAAAACAAAATCGTAGGGGTCAAAGGAAAGGCTTTATGAAACCTCTTTTCAACTTGAAACAAAATATAAGGAGGCAGGCCATAGGTTCTCCACCACCCCAACTTAGGTTCAAATGAATGGTTTATAAAGTAGTATGAGAGATTCATCACAACTGATTTGAGAGGTAAATCCTCCAATTTTGAACTCAATTATTTTTCCTTAAAGATATCTTCAATAACCACCAAATATCTATAATAGTAATCTTATTATGTATCCAACTAATATTATTACATGAAGGAAGTTGATACTAGATAAAACTATATACATTTTTAATAATATTAACCACAAAAATACATTTCTAGGAAAATAATGAATCGAGTGATTCTATTGAAATAAATTCTCAAAAAGTAAAAAAAAAAAAACATTTATTAACAAGACTACCAAAACCTATCTTACATAAACAAACTTATTATTATCTTACATTAAAAAAACTTTATTATTAATAATAAATAAAAAATATACCACACATATATTTACTTCGGAGTATAAAGCTACATGTGATACCTAAATTCAATGCAATATTACCTTACTATTAATAATAATTAAGAAGTATACCACATAGACTAGATTTTCATATAACCACACTAGATTTTCCTTAGGAAATATAAAGCGACATGTGATACCTAAATTCACATGATAAAAGTCCACCCAAAAAAAAGGTTGTTTGCAAGATTATGCTAAAAGGTCAGTGGATCCCATGATAAAAATAAAAGTTTTTGAATAGTCACAAATACTAAAGAAATCACATTTATGATTAAACACTTCAATCTCAAAAAGAATAACTTGTCTACCAAACAGGGCATCCACAATATGTCATCCTCGTGACACTGGACTTTGCATGATTGATGATGTCATTCCTGTAAATTTAATACATGAAAACTTCAAAACTTGACCTTGGTTGGGAGTGTAGATGGTTTTTAAATCCGAGTTTGGAGTTTGCCTACTTCTATATAAGGCAGGCTATGCAATTGTATTTCTCACCTCTTGCTTATGGAATTTGCCCTACTCCAGTTCTAGGTATGGTTGTATATTTCTAATCTATGAGATATCATTGATTTGCTCATATTCTATGTCCACGTTAAGCATTGATTCACAGTAACTTATTAATGTCCACATCATGTATTGTTGAATTGAAGCCGTTTTTATTGCAGAAGTGGAAATCTTGTTGCGTTTGAAGGCGTTCCAGTTTCAATATCCGTAAATCACACGGGTGTTAGCTATGAGATATCATTGATTTTCTCATAACAGTGACAACATCAGCAACACCAAGAGCAACAACACCATGAACAATCATGTCATCCAAGGCAACACCAAGAGCATCAGCATAGGTGGCGGCCATAACAACAAGATCGACCGCAGGATCCATAGCGGTGACAAGAACATCATTGGCCACAACACCCAGATTCATGGGAATGCCATCCTCGGCGACAACAATAACAATAACAACACCATGAACAACAACAATAAAGGTGGTGACAACAACAACCTGATAAATTTGTAGAGCAACTTATGACACCAGGTAATGGCAACTTAACGAGACCAACTTATACTAAGTGGCTTTTGTTTTCCTCTCTGAAACTTATGCTTCGCTTTTGCTTCACTACTACACTATATGCACAAATATGTAATCGTTAATAATTTTGGCATTAAATATGTCATGAATTTCTTTTCCTTAGGGTTAATTACATTGTCATTGCATGGCAGGTATGGGAAAGAATAAATGCAGTTGAAGATTATCTCTTTATCGAAGACTGACTATGTGTTGATATATAGGTAGTTTAGAGCCAAATAGTCTACTTATAAGGCATTCCCATATCAATTCAAGGTTTTAGTTAAGTACATTATTATTGCATGCCAGGTATGGGAAAGATGGGAATGAATAAATGCAGTCGAAGATTACCTGTTTATCTATGATTGATTATGTGTTGATATATAGTTAGTTTAGAGCCAAATACTCTATTTACTTATAAATAGAAGAAGATGGACGCTAGTATATTGTAATTCTAATTTATGTATGAGCAAAACCTACCTGCGTGGTTACTTTGTTTTAATGATTTTATGGTCAGCTCATGATATCTCCTAATAAGTAGTTAATTGAATAATTAATTAAATAAACAAATTAAATAAAAAATTATCAATCAAAATTAAATTTAATGTATATATTCATTTCAATGTATCTAATTAAATTTAAGTGTACCTATTGTTACATATTTATAGATATTTATGTGATATCTTGCTTCATATTTCTTCAGTGTAGTACATGCAGTTAAATATTTCTTCAGTGTAGTATATGCACAAATATGTCATGGTTCATGATTTCACTTTCTTTTTGGTCTACACAAAGGCGATTTCTTTTCTTTTGGTTTTGGTAGAGTACATTATTATTGCATGGCATGTATGGGAAAGAATAAATGTACTACAAGATTATCGGTTTATCTAGGACTCGCTATGTGTTGATATACAGTTAGTTTACACTACTACATAAACGGGGGTTTTAAGACAATATTTGAGACAATTTTTGGGTAAATTGTCTTAACTCAAGACAGAAAAAATTGGTATTGTCTTAAATATTGTCTTTAAGCAAATGTCTCAAAAATTATTGTCTTAAAGATTATTGTCTTAAAAAATAGTGTCTTAAATATTATTCCCTTAAAAAATATTGTCTTAAAGTATATTGTTTTAAAGATTATTTTCATAAAAAATATTGTCTCTATAAAGAGAGTATATAACACAACCATTATTGTCTCTTAGGAGACAATTTCATTTTGTCTTATTGGAGACAATTTCATTTTTGTCTCTCTAAAGACAACACTTGGATTAGAGACAATATGTCTTTAATACTAGCTATTGTCTCTCTAGAGACGATAAAAAATTTATTTAAAGATCACTTTTGTCTCTTTAGAGACAATATAAAACAATGAATCCAAAAATATCTCACCATTGAAATAAATCGATATAAAAAACATTTAATTAAAAATGAACTACAAAATCATTGATTAATTCATGTTACCTCCTAAAGCAGACACTCTTCCATTGAGCTAGCACACTTTAAAAAATTATGCGAAGAGTTATGCCAATCCTTAAAATTACATTTATAGTCATTGATTTTAAATTAAAGAAAAAATTTAAAAGATAAAAATTAAAAACTACGAACAAACCCAAACACCGAACCAAGTGAAGGGTTATGGCAATCCTTAAAATTACATTTATAGTCATTGATTTTAAATTAAAGAAAAAAGATAAAAATTAAAAACTACGAACAAACCCAAACACCAAACCCAAACAACTTGTGGAAGCTCTGAAATTTGTGACCAAGGCATTGGTGTCTTTGCACATCCTTTTGTTTATGCACAGGGGGATCTCAGGTGGGATACCGTGATGAAGAACATTGAATCAGATGAGTGGTTTATAATAGATTTTGAGGATGCCATTGGTGCACCTCAGATTTACCCTCATAATCTTAGTGGCTTGAACCATGCTCCTGAGATGTCTAGGGGTGTTCATGGGGTTAAAGTTGATGTGTGGAGTACTAGACACCTTATCAGGACAAGTGGGCTGAATGTGTCTAAGCTGTTGAGGAATTTATAGAATAGATACTTGGAACAAGACCCAGATCAGAGGCCTTCTGCTGCAGATTGCTATCATCACCTTCTTTAGTTGCAGTCTTCCCTGCCTAATTACTGAGATTAGACATTGCCAACCATGGTCAATTCTCAGTCCTATGTATCCCATTATTACTATTCATAGGATCCAAAATCACATGATTATTGAATGTTGTATTATCAGAAAATTTGATATATCTAATGAAGAACTTGTTTAAGATTGTACACAAGTAAGACACCCCTTCCTAGAATGCCATTAGTTCACAATGGCGATCTCATGTAAACATTATGCAATGTTCATAACATTAAGCTGCATATTCTAGCCTTGACACTCGATTCTAATGGAAATAAGCATATTTCCATGTTGTTCCCTGATAGGGGGATTTTTAAAAATTGGTGTTCTGATTTGTAGCTTTGATATAATTCTATTTTTAATTCGATGAACTGTATGCTTATTTTATTAAAATAGAAACGATATGTTTCACAGTTTGGTGTATGCCACGCTAGAGAAATTGAAACAACTCTCTCCCTTTTTTTTATTCAAATAAATTATATATAAAGAAAGCTTTATTTTTTTATGGTTTATGGTGAAGGGCAGATGATATTTAATGCTGAGTGTATCAAACAGTATTGAATGTTAAAGACCCTGTAGTGAAAGGCAAAGCACAAATAAGGGTAGATGATATTTAATGCGCAGCGTATCAAACAATTTTGAATGTTAAAGATCCTGTAGTGAAAAGCAAAGCATAAAAAATAATTGAGGACTCAATTGTCCATAATACCCAAGTGCAATTTACCCATGTAGAAGGCCCCACACAGTTGGACATCATATAATGAATGAAAAAATAATAACCTGAATGACTTGAATACAAACATCCCATGTAAGAGTAGTGATAGAACAACCTGGAGTGCACCAAGACACTTTCAATTCATTTGGAGACCGATTTTTGCAGTCTCATGAAAGAAAAAAGGTTTTACAGTTGGCCCCCATTTCTAACATTCAACATAACTGGATATGAATAGCCAAAAGAGAGCAGCTCAATGCACCCTTAAAAAAATTCACTTTTTTTTTCCATTTTTCTCCATTATATCATATAGACATGTTATCCTCAATTGAAAAAATGATTCATCACCACTGCCAGAGCAAATTATCAATGTTTCAATCCACTCCAAACTTATTTCATCAACTACACAGGTTTACACACACATGCATCTTATGATAGAAGAGAAAAAGGCTTTGCTAGGTACTGGAAAATTTAGATTCAATCTCAGAGAGAAAAAGTAGAAGGAAAAAATAAAATCCAGAGCTGCAACATCGCTATATAAGTGGGGAAAGGGAAAACAAAAGTGATACAATGAATCTGGTTCTTACTCAATTGAATGAAACTATGAAATTACAAATATGTAATGTAGGAATAGTCTGATTGTCATCTAGAATCCAACTTAAACTCTATGCACTAATTCCTCCAAGAAAGGTTTCCAACAACTAATAAAAAAATGAATGTAAGAATAAGCCAATTGTCAACAACCATATAGGTAAGGCAGGTCTACCCTTCCCTAAGGGCAGGTGCCGAATAGAATTGCGAGCTTTTGCTATTAAGTCCAGCAACCTTGTTAGATCCTTTGGGGCTAGTGACTAGGCCGGGAGTACCCCAGATGACCAGGCCACTATGACCTTATCATAAACATGCAAACTGTAATTGAGACCAAAAGGGATTTAGGAGTGTGGCATACTAGATTGAGAGAGCCTCAGGTCACCAGGTCATTATGAACCTAATCATAAACATGAAAACTTTAACTGATCAAGAATTGTCGCACAAAATATTACATTTGTTTAACCGCGAGCTTTAACAACTCATGCCCAAACAATAAATGGATATGGAAAAAAAACTGAAATAACTAATTTGAGTATGTTCCAGTTTCAATTTTTCCTTGAAATAATTTGCCGGACACTATTGGAAAAACAATATATGTAAACCAATCAAAATTTCCATATCCAAAAGACTAAAAGAATATGAATATGAAGTGTGAGTTTACTAAAAAACCCGCTCTTTTCCTCAAACCCGGTCTTAAGGGATGTAACAAATAATTCTCAAGCAGCCCACAGATAAGAAAAAATTCAATCAATCCATAGAGGCACCAATAAATCAAAAAAATAATACATAGAGAAAGGAAAGGGAAAAACGTTTTAAAAAAAGATAAGAAAAAAACCAATTGCATGAGAACTTACACTCTCAAGCTAATCCTGGATTTCCTGCAACTTTTCAATGGATAGCACAAGCTAGCCATCTATTTGCTCTTCCTCTTCCCCTTTTGATCTCTTGGACTTGTCCATCCTGCCGAGTCCTTCTCACCCAAAAGTCCTAAAAATCCAACAGAGTCGAAGGCGCAGGCAGAGTGACGGAGAGGGAATGGTCCTAGCATTTATTAGTACTTCCAGAAACGTTGCACACTCCATCTTACCATCCTCAATGAAGAAAACTTCCAAAGCTTAAAATTTAGATCCTATCATTCATTATTAAGTCCAGAAATGTTGCATGCCCATCACACCTTCCTCAGTGAAGAAAACTTCAAATGAAATATTATCATTAAAATACCAAACAAGTTGTTGATTATTTTTTACTTCCACCTACAAAAGAGTGTTTGCGGGTCCAGGAGATATGTTTTGAAATAGTACCATTGGTAGCAGTGTGTGTGGTGAGCTATCAGGAACGAAACTTAGGAAAATGACTCAAAATAGATGTGCATCTACATCCTATTAAGCTAGCAATATTTACAGTAAATATAACTAATATCTCAACTATTTTCACATTTTATGAACTACACCTGTAGAGGTCCTGCAACTGCAAGACCAAAAGAGTTATTCTAAAGCTTCAAACTGTAAAAAAATTGACCATCGTGCCATCTAAGTTTCCAATTGATATGAAGGCCTTGACATACTGATGATGCAAGTAAAACAGGCAATGGAGGCCTGCACAAAGCATTAACCAAATATCACAAGTTGCTTTAATCAGCTTGACACCTATCATAGTAAATACAATTCACATCTAACAACAATAAAGCCCAATTTTTCCATTTTTTATTTACAAAATGAAATGGAATTGACTATCTAATACCCACCCAAAGCCTACTGCTTACTAATCTCTATGGACAAGTGCATTGCTTAAACCTATCAAATAACCAAGAAGATCTAGTACAGGAGGTGGAGTTGCTGCTATGGGTAGTGCTTTTGATTGAACATTGGGACCTTTGGCAGGTGCAACCATTGACTTATGTCTCAGTCGCTGATAATTCTTCATATGGAAGGTAACGATTTACTTAGTTTGGAGGTAACAAGGTACATTGGGAGGTAACAAAGTACAAGGTACATATGGAAAGACATATGGGAGGTAACCTGTACAAGAATAAAAAGTGCTTAAAAGAATATATCTATGCTCAGACTTCTTAGCAACATCAAGGAAAGACTTAATTTCAAAAATAAATTCTTTAATGATCTTTGTACCTATTACTTACTACCTCAGATAGAAGTGTTGAGCATGACAACTGCCAAAAAAACATATTATTATTAGACAAATTGGAAGAAAACTCCTTGAACTAAGCATAAAATATAATACTTATACTAGAAAAACCTATACAAATGCAAACATCTCAAACAGTGACAGATGAACTTAAGCCTTTTCATTGAAATAACTTACCACTTCTCTGGTATCCATCTTAGAATCTAAACTAAATCCCAAAACTTAGAAGACTGACCATTCTTGAACTTCTTTCCTTCTCATTCTCAAGCTCAAAATGGTGAGCCCCATGCTTATGATCATAAGGCATAATAGAAATGGCATCCAACAATCCAGATGATGCTATCAGCTGCAAATCCTTGTATGCTAAGTATTTATTGTAGCTTTTCTGGAGGATATAGAGCTTGTACCATGCATAAGCATGATACAAATGACTTTCTAATATCTAAAATATATTTGTTAACTTTGAATAGTATATTGTCGTCATTTGAGGTTTAGGAATATTCTTGAGCATACACAAGGCCATGAATATCTTCTATAGAGTGAAAATCTTCCTACATATCATATGCCATCCATCATAAGAAATAGTATAAGAAAAAAATATATTAAAAATAAAAATAATTTAGCTCACAGATTCTATAGTAGGTTCATGAAATTTCATTCAACCCAAAGCTTCCTCTGCAATAGGGTATTCTTCAATAGTTAATTCCTACAAGATCAAACTATATCAACATTCCCATCTAGACAATAATCCTATATCTAATTCAATACATAACATTTTAGATTTCTTCCCCCCATTCGATAGTGATACCTTCTTAAAGGTGTGCCAAAAATCTACTCAACATGACATTATAACTATTTACATGATGGGCAATATGGGTAAACTCCCAACCAAAGATAAATGGTTTCTAGAATATGATTTTTCTACACATTTCCCTCATCCCATTTCACATTTCCCTCATCCCATTTCACAATGGCAGCCAACAATCCAGATGATGTCATCAGCTGCAAATCCTTCTATGCTAAGTATTTATTGTAGCTTTTTTGGAGGATATAGAGCTTGATGGTGCATAAGCATGATACAAACGACTTTCTAATATCCAAAATATCTTTGTTAATTGTGAATAGCAGATTGTTTTCATTTGAGGTTAGGAATCTTCTTGACCATACACAAGGCCATGAATATCTTCTATAGAATGAAAAGCTTCCTACATATCATATGACATCCATCATAAGAAGTATTATAAGGAAAAAAAATATTAAAAATAAAAAATTTAGCTCACATATTCTACAGTAGGTTCATCAAATTTCATTCGACCCAAAGCTTCCTCTACAATAGGGTATTCTCCGATAATTAATTCCTACAAGCTCAAACTATATCAACCTTCCCATCTAGACAAATATAATCCTATATCTAATTCAATGGATAATGTTTTAGATTTGTAGCTCCCATTGGATAATGATACCTTCTTAAAGGTGTGCCAAAAGTCTACTCAACATGACATTATAACTATTTAGATCATGGGCAATATGGATAAACTCCCAACCAAAGATAAATGTGTTGTGACTTTTTCCCATAAGCATTTATTAGCATACTCTGTTTAGTTGAGAGAAGATCCTTTCGATAGTGGGATACAATGTTTAGTTCTTGTGAGGGCATCCAAAAATCACCCTTGGACAATTGACTGCTAGCATCTTTACAATAGTTTTTGCTCACTGACTTGATACTTGTCTTAGGGGAGTTTTCTTGAGGGTCTTTTGCCCCACACTTTGCCTTAACGTAGAAGTGTGTATACATTATTGTAAGTAATCTTGATCTTCCATATTATAAATACAAGAAGATACAGATCCACAAGTTGAATATGCAATAAGTGTGAAATCAAACAGCTCAACCTTTTCACACTTTTTGCTTTCATCGAAGTTGGCTGATGTTGCATGTTCTTCATCAGAATTTGTCCATATTTGTCCTTACTGTTGTATTTTCTCTTTCTATAGTACAACTTTCATCAACACTACCCCCTGAATGTGATCTCTCCTCATTCATTTCTTCAACCTTATCCTCATTATACATCATACTAGACCATCATCATTCTAGTATAGAACAACCTCTGGATATTATTGGTGAAAAATTATAGTTAATGGGTTCTCATGTAACGATTCCCACTACCAATGGAACAACATATAATTTGAATCACTCAAGTAATGAATCTCAATTTAACAACATTATGATATAATTACATTCTACCATAAATACACATCAAGAATGCTTTTCCTTATAGATTTTAGCACCCATGTATTCGATAGATTTATGGGAATGAAGGGAAATTGGAAAGCAAATGATCTCGTACAGTTATGTATGGCCTTGTCTAGTAACTATGGTCTCTTAGACAACTAAGATTGAGCTCCAACTCACCCCAACAAATTAAAATAATTCTCAGGGGAGAGGGAAACAGCTCTAGTAAGTAGAAATCCACCCAAGAATGCTTAAGAACACTCCAGGTAAGGAGAGAGAAATTCTTAACAGTGGTACAGAAAAAAAAATTAGCAACTCCTTGAGGAAATGCATCAGCTCCAGAACCGTGGCAGTTGATCTCTAACTCAACAAGAAAGTGGATTATGAGTAACTCAGAGCTGATGCATTTCATAGAGCATCAATCAATCAAGTGTTTCTGAATGATGCTAACAGAAATTCAATGGAGATTTATTTATTTCAGCCATGAGCACAAAGACAAGGAGAACATATAATATAACTAAGGAGTAAGAATGATGATAATTCATACACCATAAGTTTATTATATCATAGGAACATATATTAGAGGAGAGCCTAGCACATTGCCTTCATTGTCAAAAGAGAGATGTCCATGTGCAAATTAACCCTCGCTCCATGTGAGACTATTACGGCATAACTGCTATGGGAAAATGAAGGAATTGGTCATGGCAGTTAGACACTGAATTGAGCTAGTTTCAGTGTTGTCCAATTAGGGTATTGCATATTGTCACAGGCAAAGATTGCAGGACATTTCAACATTACAAAGGCAACAATCCAGGCATAGTCACTCTTTGTTAGTTAAGTCAAAGCTCATGGAGAATGTTATCCACATGTTTTAGCCTATATTAGACCTCTTTTGGGTAGCAAGCAAGAAAGTGATAAAGCTGGAAGTCTGTAATCCAACGGGAGAAGAAAAACTGAGGATGAAAAGAAGTCTACAACACTTGAGGAAACCAAAGTCTGTCACTAAGCCGAATCTCAATCTAAAGCTATCTATTTGTAGTAGGATCTGAATATCTGTGGTAAGAGTCAAGGGTTTGCTGTAATAGCCGAAGATCAGTAATAGAAGGTAACGAGTCTGTAATTGGAAGTCAGTGTATTATAATAAGATACTAAACCTACAGTAAGGACAGAAATTCAGAAGTTGCTTCTGACTTTGAATAGGTAGAGACTCAAATATTGACCTTGACTTAAAGAGGAGGGCTGACTTGGAGAAACTCTTTGGTCTTGTGTTGGATATCTCATTTTGAATAAATTCAATAAGAGGAGGATTGTTGGGTTTTCCCCTATTGAGAGGTTTTACCCTAGGTTGAAAGCCTAAATCTTTGTGTCTCATACTTCTTTGTGTCCTCGGAAGAACAATTTGTGTAATTACTTGATGAAAGAGAAATATTAACTAATAAAGAAAAGAATACTTATATAAGTGTTTACTTCCAAATATGAAGGAATACAATGAGGACATAAAATTGTAAATCTTAAACTTGGTTAGTCCACTGCACCTCCAAAAACCTTACTCATTAAGCCATAAACTAGAAACCTTCTGTGGAACTCCAAAAACAAATGAATTAGAATGCATTATCAACCAAAATAAAGGGCCTTTACACTTTACATTTGACAATCTATTGAAGTATGAACATCGAGATCACAACTATTCATTTATATTACACTACTGTAAGAAAGGATGATCATATTTTATATATTTTGTCTAGTAAGGCCTGCACTTTGTCATTGCCAGTTCTAACCAGGGTTTCATGTTCCCATTGTAATGAACAATAGCTACATTGTAAATCTCTAAAAAGTCCACGCTAGGATTATATCCTAAACCCAACACATGCCAAGACTTGTCCAAAGGATGGGTCAAGCCATAAAACGTTCAATCCAGGGGTAGTGTTCCAAGCTTCCACAACACTCTATCCCCATTCTGACATACAATAAAAGAAAAACTTAGAAATCGAATAGAGAAAAACCCATTTAAGTTTTCTAGCTAATTACTTCAGATTTACTTCAAATACTTTAAAGTAAGCATCATAGGAATTAACATAAATAAACCACACTACACCCTTACCGTGTTCTGCAACTTGTGATATATTCTAATTATATCTTGTTTCTCCCATTCTTTGAGATCAAATACATTCATCCCATATGCCCAACCATAAGCATTAGGATCAAATTGCCTGGCTATGTGCGGATTGGAAAAATTAAGGTATTTTTCAAACCGGCAAAAGCTTTCTCCACAGGTTTCCACTAAACCATTTACCTTTCCATGAAGATCTACTGACCACAAGGGCATCAAATCTTTCTGCACCACAATATCATCATCCAAGAAAAGGATATTGTCCATTTTGGGATAAACTTGTGGAAGATAGAAACGAAGATGTTTTGGCATGGATAAATATTTTGGATTTATATATTTCAAATTGGAGGAACGTGCTAAGAGTGTAGTCGAGTGATCTGCGTTCAAATAATACTCTTTCACAGCTGCGGATTCAAGTTGGTGAAGCACAGAGCAATAGGAGGAATTGAGCCATTTAAAATCATCAACATTTTCTACATGTATCACAGCCTTCCCTGGGGGATTAAGTAAAAACCACATTTTTATGGCCCCAAAATTTAACTTGTCTGTGATGAGATGAAATACATGTTTCTCAAATTCCAGCAAACACATGTAAATCACCTACGATGAGATCCAAATATTAAATGTAAAATGAAGCAAAGTTTTTGGACTTCCAAACTTTAGAGGAATTTAAATTAATAACACTTCACCTTAGAATTCATGACATTTGAATTCACAACCACAGATGCAGCCAATAAATTATCTGAAAATAATGCATAGTGATAAAAAGTTGGATCCTCCAACTTGTCTTTTTTATGAAATTATCGCTTTTCAAGAGGAAGAAAGTAATAATCTATGGTCAATCGCATGGACAGACAGTGCAGGCCCTTTGAAATGGACTTTGTTGCCACCTGACTTAAAAAATTACTTTGATTTTCCAAGGTCCTTACTTGCTCATCTGTAGACTGAAGCATGGCTTGCAACTTCTTTGTTACTGTTGCACAGCAATAAAATTGTTCTCTAGCCTTGGATAGGACATGACCCACAAGCTTGATCTTCTCAGGTGCACTGAAACATTCATATCAATTATCTGTCATGAAAAAGAGAATGAAAAGCAAAAAGATTGACACATAGACTGCAACTTTGAAAGAAACAAAGGATGTGAACACCAAATGCAAATGGAAGCACTTACTACTCTGGATTTAGAAGCATCCAATGTGAAAATCCAAGGGGTAGTGTTCCAAGCTTCCACAACACTCTATCCTCATTCTGACATACAATAAAAGAAAAACTTAGAAGTCGAATAAAGAAAAACACATTAAGTTTTCTAGCTAATTACTTCAGACTTACTTCAAATACTTTAAAGTAATCATCACAGGAAGTAACATAAATAAACCACACTGCAAACTTACCATGTTCTGCCACTTGTGATATATTCCAGTTATATCTTGTTTCTTCCATTCTTTGAGATCAAATATATTCATCCCATATGCCCAACCACAAGCATTAGGATCAAAGTGCCTAGCTATGTGCGGATTGGAAAAATTAAGGTATTTGTCAAACCGGTGAAAGATTTCTCCACAAGTTTACACTGAACCATTAACCTTTCCATGAAGATCTACTGACCACAACGAAATTAAATCTTTCTCCACAACAATATCATCATCCAGGAAAAGGATATTGTCTAGTTTGGGATAAACTTGTGGAAGATAGAAACGAAGATGATTTAGCATGGATAAATATTTTGGATCTATATATTTCAAATTGGAGGAACGTGCTGAGAGAGTAGTCGAGTGATCTGCCTTGAAATAATACTCTTTCATAGCTGCAGATTCAAGTTGGCGAAGCACATGGAAATAGGAGGAATTGAGTGATTTAAAACCATCAAGATTTTGTACATGTATCGCAGCTTTCCTTGGGGGATTAAGTAAAAACCACATTTTCGTGGCCCCAAAATTTAACTTGTCCATGACGAGATGAAATACATGTTTCTGAGATTCCTGCAAACACAAGTAAATCACCTACAATGGGATCCAAATATTAATGTAAAATGCAGCAAAACTGTTGGACTTCCAAACTTTAGAGTATTTTAATTTAATAACACTTCACCTTAGCATTCATGACAGTTGAATTCACAACCACAGACACAGCCAATACATTGTCAGAAAATAATGCATAATGATAAAGAGTTGGATCCTCCAACTTGTCCTATTTAGTAAATTTCACTTTTCAAGGGCAAGAAAGTAATAATCCATGGTCAATCGCATGGACAGACAGTGCAGTCCCTTGGGAACAGTCTTTGCTGCCAGCTGACTTAAAAATGTACTTTTCTTTTTCAAGGTCCTTACTTGCTCGTCTGCAGACTGAAACATGGCTCGCAACTTCTTTGCTACTGTCGCACAGTCATAAAACTGTTCTCTAGCCTTGGATAGGACATGACCCATAGCCTTGATCTTCTCAAGTGCACTGAAACATTCATATCAATTATCGGCCATGAAAAAGAGAATGAAAATCAGAGAGATTGACACACAGACTGCAACTTTAAAAGAAACAAAGGATATGAACACCAAATGCAAATGGAAGCACTTACTACTCTTGATTTAGAAGCAAACAATGTGAAAAGTATTACCTTTGAGGTAGATCAGAATCTGCACTAGCCTCACCCAATGTACGATGATATTATTTAATACGAAGCATCAATTCATGGTATAAATCAAGATTATTCCTAGCCTGGGAAATGCTTGAATACACCCTAGCCATGATCAGTTGGTATCACATCAATCTAAGAGTGGAGTCAGAATTCTCGTTCTCATTCCTCCGCCTCCAAATGCTGTATTTTCTCAGGACAACAAAATCTACCTCCTTGGAACGTTTAATTGATGTGTTTTCAAGCTCAACTCATTTTTCTTCATCCTGTTGAATCAACTCTATTGACCTTTTCTCCCTCCTCTTTTGTCTCAATTGCTATAAGCATTAAACTACTATAAATTAAATCTAAGAAATATAAAATTTTTCTATTGGAGAAGTAACATTCAAAAAGGATTTTGGAAAATAATATAACAATTCCCTTTTCCATGAGAACAAAAAGTAGTGATCTAGTGCAGGAAATAATTTTACCCTCCGCAAAACTTTTGTTAGACTTTCTTCAAGCTGCAAATGGTCTGCATGACAACAACCATTGTCCTAAGAGTTTGACTAGACATTACCTTATAGTAGGCTACCAACATCATAGACGAGTTAACCAAGGAAAATAAAAACTTACCATCAAGATCATTCTCTTTGATGTCTCAATGTTCACCTCCTATGTCATCCTATTGAAACCTCGTAAGTTCTTTATCATTGGAAGTTTTTTTCTGCACCTCTTCATTCATTTTACCCCCCTCAGGATTTTCCTTGCCTTCTTCATTGAAGATCACACCATCTTGTTGCGAATGTAAATTTTCTAAGCTGTCTCCAGAAGTCATTTGTCTCTTCTTGATGTACACCGTTAGAAATAGAGAAGCACCCCTGCCAATGTCAGTTTTCACTTCCTGCTTAATACAACCCTACTCAACTACATAGATCATCATCACACGAGTTTCCTTACATGTTCAATAGAGAAAATAACGAAAATATTCACCAATCGTACCTCAGAGTTAGTAATATCCCTTTGGTTTACTTCAGAGGGCTTTTCTAATACCCATGAGGAATATAAATCATTCCGTCCAACAATATTTAAGTTTAGAGTTCCCAAGTCCTCTGTGTTAGCTGTTATGACATCAATCACCTGCCTAGTAAATAAAATTTATTTTCAATTCTCTACTCAATAGGGGAGAAATCAAATTAAAGATATCCAAATGCAGCAAGTTTCTTATACTTGCGTCCTTTGGGAAGAGAGATTCAATGATCTTTGTTAAACTCTACTTTCTCCAGTCATCTACCTATTCTTGTGAACACCACAGATACATAGATAAGAGTGATTTTAAACATATGACAGAGCTCCAGTATCCTCAATAATTCCTCTCTATTTCAATCCACTCAAGTCGATTATAGTTTAGTTTAGGGACACTATTTATTTTCTAGTACTAGACTAACGTAAGTGCATGTGCATTGCCGAGATCCTGAAAAAGAACAAAATGAGCATAGAAAAATAGAATTGGTTTTCAAGATGTGGAAAGAGTACCATTCTAACAGATCCATCTCTTGAGAAGTCATGCCGTGCGGTTTTAAATGATGAAAAAAGCATAAAATGTCAGGTAGAAAGACGTGATGGAGAAGAAATATCTATAAATATACTAAAACGCTAAAAATGGGGTTGCTTTGTTATCATGCATATGCTAAGATCGAGATTTCATTACACATCAATAATAAAATGGTGTGTATAATATCTATCGTTTGTTTTGGCCAATGTGCTTTGAACACTGTGGGAACAATGTGAAAATGATATGTATAGCAGAAAATAGCTGGTGAACAAGATTGTCGTTGTGAATTGGGTCTAGTTTCGGTGGATGAGTAGTGGTTTTAGCTTGACTGATGAGAAGTGGATTTAGCTTTATGGATTGAAAGTGGGTCTGGCTTGGATAATGAGTGGACAGGAAGAATGATTGTTACCCTTCCCACCCAGATTCAATTCCCACAAGATTCAATTCGCATGAGTAAGATGTTGAACTGAGCTCTTAACAAATATATTTTTATAATACCCATCTAGCTTATGTAGAATCCAGTGCACACTTAGTACCATCCTCCTCAGAATGAGGAGTGCCGAGTGAATTCACCGAGCAGTTGCCCAACGAATTTACCATTCATATGCATTTCCCTTTGTTAAAAAATGGAAAGAGCATTGTTATTTATTGCTATCGGGATGAATGGTTTCATTATCTTTGGCAAGGGAAATTACTCTAGGCGTAGTTGGTAAAACCTTTTCTCTTGCATGAGAGAGGTACAAACTTTGAATCTTTCTCCTGGTAGGTATTGTACTGTGTTAATGTAGAGATGGAGTTCACAGCTTCAGACAGACCAAATGAAAGGAAACTTATAAAGAAAACTCACAAAATGTCTGGAAAAATGCTAAAGGTGCTAAACTTTTGACAATAAGCAAGGAATGTAAGTTTGATAACATCTACGCCTTCAGATCCTGCGAAAAACCTAAAAGGAAAATCAAATTCCAAGGCAGGTACATGGGGTTTTGGTTCAATGGTTAACTGGGGGTGGTGAAGGCAAATCAAATTTCAAAGTAGGTCCATGGGGTCTTGGTTCAATGGTTAACCGGGGGTGATGATAATTCGCCGCCAAGGCTCAAATCACATAAATACATTGTTCAGTGGGTTCTCAATGAAAGGGATCTTTCTAAAATAGTATAGACGACTACACTTCATTGTAACGGAGATCTTACTTGAATGTTGTAAGAAGTCTACACTTCATTGTAATACTACCAGATTGAGAAAGGGCATGCATTCCAATAAAGATAAATTAAACGCTGACCCACCCCAAAAAAGGAGACAGAAGCAACTTGATGAGGGAGGAGGGCAGGAAGAATCTTACCAACGAGGGAGGAGGGAAAGAAGAAGCTTACCAGTGAGGGAGGAGGGAAGGAAGAAGCTTACCAGTTGCAGATGTAGATATGGAGTGATGAAACCTAGCTGCCAGAAAATCCAATGGCATGACCACAAAGATAACAAGGAATCTCACCACAGCTATTCGGTGATGAAAACCCTGACCTCCCTGTTGGTCACTTTAATTGTTCATTAATTCAAACAACTAAGTGCTACATAATTTGTCAACCTAGGGAAGTCTTGTTATTTCAAAGGCAACTACGTACTATATGTACTCAATCTTAAAAGCAATAAAGATTGGAGTAATAAATAAACCAGTCACACCTTGGTCTAAGCAAACTGAAGCTTCATTCTAAGTTACAACAAAAATAATCTATTGTAGACAGTTACCAATAAATGCTTAAACATTGATCTAATGAAAAATAATCAATCTACAAAGGAAAAACACTGTCTATGTTGTAACAGAGAACAGGACCCTATTCCCGAAATAGGAATCTTTAGCACCTGTTCTTGATTACCACGCTTGCCAACTCACTTTGTAAACTCATTAGATGATGAAGCACTCATGAAATAACTGTAAATAAACTGAGTAATAAAACAATCAATTGGAAACAAAGTTGAACAATAACGCTTAAACAATATTCAGTAAACAGGACTTTAAACAAGGTATGGATAAGACACACTTAACACACTGCAGGAATATAATGGGTGAATCTTGTGATGAAGGTGGGCCCTATCTTTCTCACACGATTCCCCAGGAGACAAGAACTAGAAAGAAATGTTTAGAACAGTATTTTTATTCATCCATCAATATGTCATGTTACAAAAAGAAGGATTCTAGTTCTTCTCCTTAAGCTAGACCTTCCTTGCAGTCTGTTTGTCCCGCTCTAATGTAGATGTCTCCTCCTTTTAAAGAGGAGACATCTATTACAATATATTACATTGTAACCCTATTTTAACCCAATATACAAAAATAGGGAAAGCAGTTTTTCCATCAACAAAATGTTGTTACAGTAACGCTGTCTTTGGATCATGGTCGTTACATGCAGTATAGCAGCTCCTTCGGTGATCTTCTTCTGTTGGTGTCAAATCTAGAATGCAAATCACAAATGTTTTAGCTGCGGGATTTGTGGATCGTTCTTACTGTTTCAGCAACTGTAGAAATAATCTTGCATTCTCCAAGCTATTTCTGCAACGTGGACTGCACATCATTCTTTAACTGTTTCAGCGACTATCCAATTCAATGATTAACTATGAACATAGCGTAAGTATATGTAAAATAATTAAACGTATAGTGACGAGAAGAAATATTGTGTACCTTTGGGACAATTGGGTTAAAGTAATAACAAGGACTTTAAATATATGTTGAAAAAGGATGACATGATAGCAAAATGTATAGTAGAAAAGGGACAATATGAGGTCCTAACATCGCCCCCAAACTAAAATGGTTGCATGTCCTCATGCAACTTTTACTCTGAGTCAGAGTCCGAGTATTGGGATGTACAGTGCAAATTACTTAGACAGTAAGTATAGAAGGTGTTATCAACTAAGTCTCTGAAACCTTGAACATTTTGTAATCTCTACCATGCTGCGAGCTCCTCCATTTTGGACAACCTGAAGTAAGCCTTATATTGCTATGCTGGCAGACATAGAAGAGGGAAATGAAAGTGATAGCCTAACCATTTTTCAGAACACTGTTGAATGCATTTGACATAATAAGGTAGCCGTGAGATTGCTCTTTGCAGATTGAGAGGGTTAAAGGGATGATATTCCCTTCTTTCCTTAGGGCAATGTTCCCAAAATAGGTTGTTTGCCTGTAAGGAAAGAGCTCCCTTGGCTTTGACATAATGCTAGCAGTCTTTTAAGACTGCCGCCTGTAACTCTTTGATATGCTCGATCATTCTTGGTTCCCTTAAAAACCGGCGATATTCAACAACGAAAACAACAGCATTCTGTGGCTCAGATTAAATCCACAGAAGGCGATTATCTTCATTGTGTTTTGCTGAAAGGAAGGCATTTTTCCACGTGAGCTGATTGGCCAGGAAAGAGACAAAGGCTCTAATCTGAATGTCGCCAACTAGAGGGATCAGATTGAACTTTCTATCCTCAGGCATGGCTTCATTATGGAGGTACAATTCACAGAGTAGATTTTTCTCACTGATTGATGCCACTGTGAAAGTTTCAATAAACTGTTGAGGTACAGATACCTCATGAGGTCGTCCATCTCTGATTTCCTTTACTTGGAAGAATGCTAAGCGTTCTGCGAGAAACACAGAATAATTAAAGGATTGTTTCCTGGTGGCCAGTAATCTTTGAACCTGATCAAACATGAGAAACAATCTAGTTTTTAACTGTTTATTTTCCTTTTTCTAGGCACGAGACTATTCCAACACTTCCCAATTTGCATATATATGATTTTGCCATGATAATTTGTGTTCCTTCAAGATCCTTTCTTGTGACATAGCATATTCCTTCTTCCATATATCCATTTGTGCCTGAGTGCTTCTGGTTTGAGTGAAGACAGTCTTTGTAGGCCGAGGTTTAGTCAGAGTGAATGCAATCTTGGTAGGTCAGAGTACGGGACTTTCATTTTTAACAACCAGAGTAGGCCGAGATATTTGTGGTTTAACTTATTTTTGAAAAACCTTTGAAGGCCGTGCTAGTTCTTGTGTAGCAACAAGGCGTTTCTTTTTAATTGCAATAGAAGTAGATGGAGAAGTGGCTCCAGGCAATGGAACTTAAATTATCTTATAACCAGCTTGTTGATAAATATTACCACATTGGCTGCACATGTATTCATTATATCTATATTTCTCTACACTTTTCTCAGTTGCGGATGTTGCATGAGCTAAAGTATACAAATTCAGATCTCTTTCATAGGCTTCCCTCACCATTATTAATTCCTGCTTATAAACCTCAAGCTCTAATTTTAGAAACTCGTTTTCCTGTAGAAAGGAAGTCAAGGTGACTGGGCTTTGTGTAGTAGTCGCAGTCTCAGTAGCTGATTCCAGTGGATGGAAGGGTTGTTGTTCCATAGCAACTTCACTATTTGCAGCCTCAGCAGGTGATTTTTGTGTAATAACTACTGAATCATCAGCTGTTTCTCTGAGAGCTATATCATCCTGAGCATCCAAATTTTGCATATCATTTGACTGAGTAGCTGGTTCTTTTGTAACAACTACAATTTGTGCAATATCCTAGTTATCTCTGTTTTGTTCATAAACATGTGGTTCTTGTGTAACAATTGCTGAATCAATAGCTGGTTCTTGTGGAACAGCTACATCTTGATCATCTATTTTCTCGTCATTAGTAGGTGGTTCTTGTGTGGCAACTGCTGAGTTAGTAGCTAGTTCTTGTGGACCAGCTACGTCTTGGTCATCTATTTTATGGTCATCAGCAGGTGGTTCTTATGTAGCGACTGTTGAGTCAGTAGTTGGTTCTTGTGGAGCAGCTACATCTTGGTCATCTGTTTTATGGTCATCAGCAGGTGGTTTTTGTGTAGCAACTTCTGAGTTAGTAGCGGGTTCTTGTGGAGCAGCTACATCTTGGTCATCTGTTTTATGGTCATCAGTAGGTGGTTCTTGTGTAGCAACTACTGAGTCAGTAGCTGGTTCTTGTGGGGCAGCTACATGGTGTACATCGTCTTGGGTATCTAAATTTGATGGATCAATAGCTGGTTCTTGTGTAGCAGCTGCTGAATTAGTAGCTGGTTCTTGTGTGGCAGCTACATTTTTTGAAAGGAATGATGTCACAAAATCCTGGGCATTTTGCATTTCAGTACCCGAGGGTGATATAGGTAAAGACTCAGGGCCTCAGAATTGTGGTGGGGTATGGGGTTTAAGGATAATAGGTGGAGAATTTAGGATGGTGGTCTCAGTTACTACATCAAAAGATGTCCTCGTTCATCTTCGAGGTAGAAAGGCAAGAAGAACAGTGGTTTTTCTTTTATGAGTAGTTTCCTTTAGAGAAGGGGGGTCATCGGGGGTGATATCTTTTTTTAATTGAGGGCCTTGTTCATCTTTTTGGTTGGGGCACAACCTTTTCTTGCCTTTTTCTCTTTAGCTTAGCAATGCAAAGGTTATCATCAGAATCATCACTAGGGATATGGACAGTGGGGCTGGATGATTCCACGAAATTATGGGGTGGCGTCAATGCAGTGGAGGGGTCAATTGGGTTGGCTGCTACGGGAGGATTTTTAATTTGCTGAGGGATTCCAGGGGTTTGTTGAGGATTTTTAGCATCTAATTGAGGAATTTCAGTTGTCGTTTGAGGAATTTCAACAGCTTCTTAGGGATTTTTGGCTGCTGCTTGAGGAATTTGAGTAGCTTTTGGGGATTTTCGGCTACTGCTTGAGGAATTTCAACAGCTTCTTAGGGTTCTAGGGATGGGTTGCTAAGGGGAGGAGGATTCTGCTGAGAAAAACCTCTTTGAATCAATAACTAAACAAGACGATGATGGGTAAGGGAAAGGTGTGGGTACTTCTTATTCATGTAATAATGTGACATATTCTTCAGACACTCAATTAGATAATATGGCATATTTAACAATCGACCATGTCTCAAATGATTTAACAAGACAAAATCATGCTGATAGACTACCTGGTAGCGCCCTTCGCAGGTGAGATAGTGCTTGACAAATTCAGCAACCGTCAGCCATGGACGTGGTAGTGAATGAAGTGCAACAACCCTGCCTTTAGGCTCGACCTGCTCTCTAGGTAGAAGAAAGTCCTACTGTGCATTCAAAATGATGTGTTTACGACTGAACCATCGAATGCCATCGTCTAGTAAACCTAAAACTTGTGATATATCTTCCTCTGATACTGGAATTTGAATTCCTTGAACAGTACAATAGCCTTCCTGTAGACTGAGTGCAAATTCAAGGACTTGTTGAGGATTGAATTCTCGATGTTATGCTCTTAACCTGCAAATGATACCCAAATACAGAATATGCGAAGAAAAGAGACCGAGAACACAGAATATGTGAAGAAAAGATACCCAGAACACAGAATGGCAATGATTTTATTATTCGGAGAGTAATGTTCACTTGCCTCTTCGAGGGGGCAACCTCCAATAGAGCAGAGCTCGATTACAAAAATAAGACACGATGCTCCTCGCAAGGAGTTACTATCCTTTATATATGACTCCTACGAGTAATACCACGGGTCAATACCGCTTATTACTAATACCATCTATCTAATACTACGGCCCATTTGCAACTAACTGTGGTTCCTTTATTAATTGCGGATTAACCACTTACAATTATTAATATGGGCTTTATTGACTCTTAACTATGACGTGGTCCCATTACATAGATAAGGGGGTTGGGGTGGGACCCTAACAACATTAGTGTGTTTCCAGTTCAATCACACCTAAGAAGACCATGTGCATGTTAGTAGACAAGTTGGATGAAGGGGCCGAACCAATGCATCGGTTACAACGGAGGTAAGAGTTCGCTTCAGCAATATGTCAACATGAGGTCCATACACACCATCACGGATGACCAAGCTTGGCATCAGCTCACCAACTTCACCATCACAAGCATGTCAAAGATTTGGTCTCACCACAATGGACTGAGTGTCAGTGATGTCTTGCAAGGCTTTCTCAAGCCATGTTATCTCACATGAGTACATGTGCATTGTAATGTTGAGTCATGTCAAGTGTAAGTCAAGTGTCAATAGTTGGATGTAACAATCATAGAGTAGGTGAAGAGTCATGAGGGTAGTTGAAATGTCACAAAGGGGAATCTCAAGGGTTACCCCACCCTTTTCTATAAATATTCCCTCATAACTCATTGTATAGGCTTTTGGTCAGCCAAGCTTCTACTAAGACTATTCTAAAGAAGGCTTGGACAGTATTGTAATGCGCCTTGGCTTCTCCACTGCATAGAGCTAGTACATCTCTCTAGAGGAGTACGTGGATGTGGCTGTAATGTTCCACTGCTGGGGCTAGCAAGTTTACATGGATGTATTGTATGATTGTGACTTACACATATTTATATAATAAAAGCCAACACATTTTCATGCATATGTTGTTATTGTAGTTGGACTGCTTTGGTTTCCTTAATGATATATCTTGCTTAACTTACGTACTTGTGTATGAATTGATTCACGTGCAATTATATGAATCTTGTTGTTAATGTGTTGAATATGTTGTTAATGATGTCGACGTCCATGTCGACTTCTCTGCCAGACATCAGACAGACCTTTCACATGAACCTTGCTGTAACAACCATCACACTCGTCTCAGGCTGATCCATGAGTGATACACGTGTTATCTTACCTTGTATGATGTGACTGTCGTATCCGAGTGGACTGCTCCGTTGGAAGCTGTGCATGTCCTTTTGTGTTGTGTGTTGCTAGACGAGTTGGGACTGATCCCTTTCAACTTGGAACTCACCTTCTCCTCCTTCCCCCTTCGAAGTGTTAAAACCTCTCATACACCTTCCTTGACTAACTGCATCAGTCATACCCTTGCTACTAACAGAGTTATCTTACTTACCTCTATGTGACATCGTGGTCAAGGCATTACCTTATGACCCACTGGTGGAACTCCTACACCAAATGGTCTGAGGTCTAATTAGGACTTCTTACCGGGGAGATCCCCTTGACATGTTGGTGGGTCCAGCACCGTAAACATAACAGTAGGCCCATCTTTGTGCAATTTTAATCTCATCATCTGGATGTTCTGAGTGGGCTACTGGGTCTTCTTTTCTTGCATCTTTGCGATGAGTACAATACAATATTCTATGGCATGATCAAACTGTCGACAATATTGACAAGAGGGGTGTCAAGTTCTAACAATCCTGCGCAAAGTGGCCTAGTTCCCCATAATTGTAACAAATGATCTATTCGTGACCTCTTCCAACTCCTCGCCCTCATCCTCTTCCTCATCCCTGGAATCTTCTATGCGTTGTAGTTGTGCCTTGATCCTACTGAGGATGTTTCTCACAGTGTACTCTATATGTTGGAGTGCTATCCATTATTAGCTCATAGCTTCGATAATTGCACTCATCATGGCCTAAAAACTTATAAAAATTGCAGAACACTTGTTGAGGAGTCTGCACAAACTTTTGTAACAAATGGCAATTGTTTGTTGAATGTTTCATGTGATCTGGCAAATAACGCACCATGGTACTACATTGATACTCAATCCAACGGTATTTTCTAGCTTCAGGGGGATAGGACCTCCCCCAATTAGATAATTCTGATATACCGGGTAATGATCCTTATTGTGACCATGACCTTTACACTTTAAGCACCATACTTCTGTGTGGGTCTCATTTTGGACCTCTTTCCCCTTTTTGAGATCCTGCAACTCCATATGCATGCTAGTGAACTACGATTGAATCTGCTGCACTCCCAGATTCGTATCCTAAATAGGCAAAGCCTCCAACTTCATAGCAATTTCCAGTGTTTCATCCTGTGATCTAACCTTCTGTTGTGACAATGGTAATCTCAAATGAGGTAACAACAAAGCAATATACCAATCCTTATGTTGCTCATCTGAGATCTGTAGGTTAGCCTGTTGTAGAAAACATTTCAACCTTTGATCAAAATCCCATGCAAATTCATTCACCTTCTACTTAATTTATTTTACCTTAGTTGTAGACTAGGCTTGAGACTTAGGCTTTCTAAATTCTTTATTTAGTGCATCCTCTGTGTCTTTCAACAAAATAGCTGGATGAGTCGTACTGTACTTAATATACCATCTGAGTGCCCTGTCTTGCAATGTTGTGACTAGTTGAACTTTCTTCAGATCATCATCCATTATCTATTGTGACTTCCACAGAGCATCTGCTACAAACCAAAATTGATCAGGGTCTTTTATCCCCAGACCCTTGAATTTATGCATCTTCATAATGTTCACCATACTGAATAGAGAAGGTGGAGGTGGAGGTGTAGGTGTGTGAGGTGGAGGTGATGGCCGAGATGGAATGGATGGATGTTGTATTCCCGTGATACCCTAATCTATTGTCTGTGGCGCACCTTGAGGTGTCTTCAGAATATTACTTTCTTCATTGCTATCATATTCTCCCAACATAGGATTGTAATCAACACTCGAATCTAGATCTCTTCTGAATGGTCTCCCACTTCATGTAGCTCCTGTCGAGTCTCATCTAAACATCAATTTAATGACATAACCTGTTTCTCACAATAACATTTTAATCCAAGTTTTCAGAGACTTCAAATACTTACCTCTTAGTCCTTTGAAAAACTGGTGTTTGGCTTCGCTATAACTGGCACATGTATCAATCACAAACTCAGTAATAAAACTACCCAAAATACTATCGATCCAATAATCGACAGCCTTCGCGATCTTGTTTTCTGATCCTTCCAGGAACCTCACTAGCTCTAGAGTCCATACAATAGGGTTATCTAGCTTCCAATTAGGTTGACCATTCACCAATTTAGCCAACCATTTGTATAATTCACATGGAAAATAATAGAATAAAACTTTGTGTTCCTCTGTATACAAGTATCTATGCAACCACTCTTCTTTCGACAGGCACGGATTCCTATTTTCTTGGGCTTCAAACTCATGCAACTTCCGATCTATCCTCTTTTCAATCTCCTTCTTAGTTGGTATCCACTTATTCCAAATCACACATTCCTCAGATAGATTCCAATCTCAGCAACATAACCATTCGTTGGCTTGAGGGGGCTTGGACCCAGGTTCAGAGTTAGTTGTGCTAACCAACAAAACCCTACACTACCATCCCTTTCGGAAACAAGCCGCATAGTGCAGGCTACAGTCTCACCTGAGGTAGTATTGGGGGATGCTAGAACCAAATTTCTGCATCCAAAGGAAAATGTGATTTGTTTCTATTAAACTTAGGGATTTATCTTGACCTTCACGAACCCTAACCCTTAAAACCCGGAAATTACAACAACTAATAGTTAGCAGATCTATTCCCTTTGTTGATTGCGCTAAACATTCATAACATCATATAAATAAATAGATCTACCTCTTTCTGAATCTATTAAGTACTTTTTTAGGTTAATTGCATTCAACACATCTCAATACAATAAATTCATAGATAAACAGTAATATGCAAATGCACAAATAATTCTCTAAAATAAGTCTTTATTATGCTTTAAATCTTCCATTACAATCCCTTCAACCCCGCGCACACAATTGCAAGGGCCCACACACTCAATTTCGTACTTTCCAAGGTCTCCACGCATACAACTGCAGGGGCCTTCCCCTTTTCCTGTATAGAAAAAAGACCCAAATCTTACACTTTTATCCTCTTACTTAGATTAGATATCTCTATAACTCTTCTATGGCTCCTTTTTATATCCTTTTTCATTACAATACTATGGTCCACGAACCATGGGCGGGTCACAAAACAACTTGAATCTTAACAAACTAAGGGGCTTTGACCTTCTAAAATCTCCTTTGACTCCTATCGACCTATGCTACTCGCGCTCCACTCCTCAAAATGCGAAGACTTTACAATATTTAACAAAAGTTTACAAAATTTGACCCCAAGGGACCTCGTCCCAACACCTTCACCTATGTTATGAGTTTCCTGCAGAAGATACAGATTGGGATTTATTTAAAGGAAAGTTTGAACATTTGGTTCAAATCTCTTTGATACATTGTTAACCTAAACTCTCGGATGATTCTACTTCCCCAAATTTTGCAAACCGTGTGACACCTCTAGTTTCAAAGGAGGGAATTTCTATTCTTTTTGTTCCTTATCCTCCCACTTTTTTAGTACCAATTTGGGTTCCTCCTTGTGATAATGTTGAATTTGGGAAACCTGGAAATCAAATTTTTGATCTATCTTTTCAACCTTCATCCTTTTTCTATGATCTAGATCTGATGGAGGAAAGATTGGAATGGTTCAGGAAACCCAAGGTGACTTTTTAGGATGATATTGACACTCATAACTTTAACCTTGAATCTAATTTGATTTAAGTCATGATCACATCAAGCGATACCTCTCATCCTCTATCATCCCTTCCTCATGACCCCTTTTCCCTTGATCTACTTCGTTAATATATTTCAAATTCTCCAAATTTTTAGTTCGCCAATATAAACTGTGATCGGGTGAAAGGTAGTCACATTTCAGAGGTAGAGGAGTATAAAGGTGAAGATTATTTTGATATTTCTTCCCTATTCCAAAATTCTCTATGTCAAGATGATGGTCCTCCATTCTTGGCTAATTTATAATCTAGTAGTCTTGGTAATCAATCAAATGAAAATACTTTCCTTATTCAATCTAAAGTCTTAGGAAGCCATCACTTTGATGATGATGACTCAATTGATGTATATGATACAGACTACCCAAGTGCACCAGCTAATATTTCCATTTCTCAAGAAAATTTTGATTTGAAATATTTAGATCTAGAATCTAATCCAGTCAAAGAAGATTTTATTATGGAAACTTCTCCTTTAGCTAATTATTCCATGTGTCATATTTCTTGTAATGAAGATATTCCATGCTCTTTGAATCTACAATTAGATTTGATTAATTTTGAATCGAAACAAGGCAGTGAGATTATCCATGATGGAGAAGAAACAATGATATTATTGAGCATCCATTTCATTCCTTGTAATTTTATCTTTTGTATGATGACAGATATTCAAATTAAATTTCTCATGAGATTTATCCAATCCATCCATCCTTAGGTGAGCAATCAGAAGAATCTTATTACTTGAGTAATATATTTGTGGAAGTTAACAAATATGATCAAACTAGTGATGTAGATGGCTACTATTCAGATAGTAATGATCTCGTTGTAACCATTGGTAGTAGTTTTCCACACTCCATGCACGATTTGATCCACTCTTCAAAATGAAATTCTATAATTCTTGAAAGTTATGGGACTTGTCAAGAAGTTAAGTTGCTTCATATTTCGTTGATGGTTATGATAGGTTCTCATGACTCTAGTGCACTCCTAAAAGTAAATCAGATCTAGATTTTATAAAAAATAAAAATAAATTAAAATAAAAAATAAAAAATAAAAATAAATTAAAAAATAATAAAAATAAATAAAAATCTTTGCATGGTTTCACTAAATGCAAATTCCTTCATGGAAGAACTTCAATATTTCGGATATAGATTTTCTAATTTTCAGGATTGGGTTTCTAATCGGATTGAGGATTCGGTTTATGACCGGATTGAGGATTCTATTCTAGTTGGTTGCAAATATGTTGTAGTGAGATCGAGTTTCAAATGTATATATTTCATGGATGAATAAAGATACAAAGCTTATCAATTTAAAGATAACATTGGTCAATGGATTTATACTTGTCAAATACTTTCGAAAATAATCAACTCCTAGTTTTTCTTGTGAATGTTATGATTTTAATCATTTTATTTATGGGATGGGATATCCTCTTGAGTGTGAGTGAATGCTTGAGTTATCTGGTGAGTTAAATTCCTCTACCTAATATATGTGTTCACCCATTGTACGCTAACTAGTTTCATGTATTTTCTATACTAGCATTCATTTTCAATTCTTTTGATGATTGTAATGCTACTTCAGTTTGTAAATACTTACAAGGAAATGGTTTGTCACATTCAAAATGTGAGGAATATGATTCTATTGTTCAAAGAGTTTGAAAATTTGTTCAAATTGATCTATCTTTATTGTCCTCTAACCAAGAATCTTGTGCCTTAATAAGCCCATCTGATCATAATTCTGGTCCTAATAATTGTCATTCAATTAGTCATTTTCCCACTACTATGTCTAATGATAGTTGTTCTACATCAATTGATCTTTATGGTTTATCATGTTACTATTCAGATACTTTTCAAATATTTGATGTGCTTCAGCCATCACTGATGGTTATGTTAGGTTCTTACTGTTATCTCTCCTTAATTTTCCCAAGGCTGAGAAAGGAAGCTAAGGAGGTAACCTCAGACCAGCTTTTGATTTGGTATCTAGCCCTACCAAATTAGAGAGGGATCTCTCTATATCAAGCTCACAGCCAATAGAAGTGACTAGAGATTATTAGGGTTTTAGGCTAGACATTTGTGCATGAGGTTTTGATTAGGGTTTGTTGGATAGAGAAGTACCAGTTTAGGGAACTAGGCCAAGTATTCCAAATGATCAGTTGTAGACATAGAATGAGGCAAGGTAGGTGTAATCAATGGCACAAAGTTAATTTTTCATTGTAGTATGGTGAGGAGGAAAGAAGAAGCCAAATGAGCATATAGGTATGAATTCATTTTCTTAGAAGAAAAAACACTTATATGAAAATCTCAGGCAAAACAAAGCATATTGATCATGAAATATACTTTAAAACTTATGATATAATCACCAAAAGAATATATATGGATGATGGAAATACTTAATCATCAAATGCATAAAGAAAACTGGAGAAATACAGTGCCACAGACCACATCACAAGAATCCCATAAAAATAGTTGCAAGTGGATTATATTTCTGCAAAAATGTCTAGTACACTAGTCCAAGCTATGAATTCCAAGAATCCAACCCTCTCTATGAGTTCATTGTGACTACATATAGATTAAAAAAGAAATTACCCCTCTAGGGGGTCGAATATTGCTTCCTAGGAATTGATTTTCTAATGCTACCTAACCACTACCACATCATTGGGGGGTTAGAAACCACTTTCCTCCTTTACACTAACTGCATGAGTTTGTTTCTCAAAGCCTTAATTACAAAATTATTTTACTATTTAACTCCTAAAAAGCTTAATTACATCAGACGATTTCATGAAGAAACTATTTATATCACTCAAATTTGACCTTTGACCATCACCAACAATAAAGCAACAAATTTCACAAAAACACAACAATTTAGCAGAAACACAACAGAAGCGCAGCGAACTTTGACAAGATGTTTTGATGACTTTGATAGATCTTAAACTTTTTGAAGGCTGGTATAGGTAGCTTAGGATGTATACTACACCTTTGATTCTTCAAGTTTCCAAAAATACATCTCTAAGACACCTCAAAACTAATTAGATTACAACTACTCCAGAAGCACGGCGAGTGACCCAAAACAGTCGCAGAAGGGTGAAAATAGGTGGTTTATGGCCTTTTTCTAAAAATTCATGAGTTGACAAGTGACCCCAAGTATATTTCTAGAATGTACTAATAAAAATCCACCTCCATATGCTTTTCAATCTTCATTTGGAGCCTCTAGTAAAAAGCATAGCGAGCACTCGCTGCGTTTCTGTAGGGTACACTTGGATATGTGTAGGAAAAACTTCAAAATTTCAAAAATTTGCAAAAATTGATCTCCTTATCTTACTTTTTGTCATGCATTCATACAACTAGTGATGCCTTTGCCAAAGGATCAAGATTATCCATCTTCTTAGGCTTCTTTAGGGTCTTCTTAAGCTTCTTCTTCATGTTCTTAACCCTAATCTTGCACACAATGTTTCTTGTGTAATAGTGCCTTGCCATGTGCCTCTGCATGGCAGTGTCTCTGTTTTCCTTCTTCATTAGTTTCTCTAGGTGAACATTCCCTTTCTCAGATCAATATTCCTTTTTCTCTTCAATTTCATAAGCTAAGGAATCATCAAAGGTTTTTAGGGTTTAAGGAGGAGACGGCTTTTTGTCATGTTGTTCTTTCCTTGCCATTGCTCTTGTTGTAGGTATCCTTGGTTATCTCTGAAGGTTTGTGTCTTCCATTTGCTCTACATTAATGATTGGCTTTCCCTTGTCCTTGGCTGCCAAAATATCTGCTCTACTGGATGAGGGAGAATCTTCATGTGATTTACCTTGTTGCATTAGGCTTAGCTACAGTTGCCTATTCTCTTGTTTCAATAAATCCACTATGAAATTGGCTTTAGAAAGGTAATCTTGTAACTCTTTGATCTATCCATGTCGCTCTTTAATGATGTCTTTTTTTGTCTTATCTCCATGATCAATCATATCTAACTCAAGAGGTACCTCTTCATGCTGTTGTAATGGTGAATCACCTCTATCCCTAGGTGATTTCTCTCTCATGGCTTCATCTTGAACTTTTTCAATAATAATCTCCCTAGGCACTCTTTTTTCTTGATCCCTAGTCATAGGTTTAGGAGTATACATGCCTCTTTCTATCTCAGGGGAAAAAACCAGCCTCTTACCCTTCTTGTATGTTTGTGAAACCTCTACCCTAGGCTATCTTTTTGTCACTAATGGTATCATAGATGGCTCAGGTCTTTGTGGCCCAGATGATGTAGGAGTATTGAGGCTTTTGGACTGATGAGAGATAGGAAAGATAACAATTGCCTCCAAGAATGCTTATCATGACATATTGACATGTGTGAGAGGTGGATAACTATGAATTTGATCAAAGCGTGATGTAATAAGCTTGCTTGATGATCTTTCCTTTTAGTCTGCACCTTTTTAGTCATCTTAATGAGGATTCTAAACAAGTAATTGGGTAGGTTTAGTGTTTTGATGGATGTGAAATGCATCAACAACCTAATGTGATACTGATATAACCTGCAGAGCCTGAGTATATTTATCTAATAATTGCTTGCTAGGAAATATATGAGATGGGGTTTTCTTATATTGTGGTTTCAAGAACACTTTGTAGTTTTCAATGTCCAAATCGATCCCCTTAAACCAAATTTATCCTTGATTGGGCATACTAGTGATTGAAGCTATAACCTATGCTAAGACTAGGAAGTCCATCCCTGGTTTTGTTCCTCTTGAAATTGTTGGCAAATAGACTAGTCATTTCACAATGGTAGCCCACCTCTTGTACTTTCTCACAAAACCCTAGGCAACCTACCTACTCAAATGATCTTTTGATGAACTTTGAAGCATTGATCTCTTGCATATGATTTGGCTCATATCTTTAGATCTATCCCCCCTTGCTGTATTTCTTCTTTTCAATAGCCATGCTATTGGCATTGCTTGACTAAAAATCCTAGTTTGAGAGGAGAAAGCGTAGGGGTCTAGGGCTGCAAAACAGGGGAAACAGAGCAGCTAGTTTAGGGAGGGAAATGGAGGGGTTATGAGTTAGGGAAAATTCTAGGGAAAATTTAAGGGGTAGGGGAAGATGTTTGGGATACTTTGGTAGTGAAATTTCTTAGAATGTGTGAGGGAAGAAGGGAAAAATGAAAAACACAGGGAAAACCAGAAAAGCAGCAAAAGCACAACGAGAACTTGGGTTTTGGGGGAAAAATTACGGGATGAGGGAAATAGGTATAGGAAATGGTTGGGGAGGGTTTAATAAGTGTATACAAGTGTATTTGGGTAGAAAACTAGGGAAATTCTCCTTGGAATGAAGCAAATACCATTAAAACTTGAAAACGCAGCAAAAATATGGCATAAACTCTAGGAGAGGGGATTTAATCACTTTCAGAGGGAAAACACTACATCAGAGGGTTGATGAAAGGTTTAATTACTTGTTCAAGAGTGCTTGAAGATTACAGAATGAGAAATGAGTCCTTTTTTTTCTTACTTTGACCTCCAAACCTAAAAATGCAGTGAATCTTCAGAAGCGTAGCAGAAACGCAAGAAGTTGATGGAAAAAACAATGGGTGATGGAATTTCGAATGTCTGATGGATGTTATGAGGCACGATGGTAGAGAGGAGATATTGGAGGATGAAATGAAGTTTTTTAATTCTTTGGTGCCCTTTATTAGCTTGAAACTCAATTTTTTTCCTTGGTGGTTGAATGACATCATATGTACCTTTATAAAATGACTAGTGATGTGATTTGACTGCAGCATCATTGTTTCCATAGGAAAAATTATATTTACAAGTGATATACATGTACCTTTGATTCCCTTTAAGAAACTTTATTTCCTAAATTTCTAACTCTCATCTTGCTAATTTTGGATGATGAATGATATGACCCTAAATGGAGATATGATGATCACACACCAATAAGACAAGACCAACAAGAAATTCATGAAACTTTCATGATCAATCTTATGAAACCATGACTCTTTCTTTCAATTTCTTTAATGATGACCCTCTAATAAAGGAAAAGGTGATCTTGGTGAGTCAAAGACTAATGAAACTAATTTATTGACCTTGATGATCATGGCATGAGAGTAGCATTACACCTAGACAATGACTTAGGACCTTTTTGACAACCAAAAGATGTCAAATTCTATTTGAAAACATAATAATTTGAACAAAGACTCTATTAACAATATGAAAAGAGTAAATTTGATCATTGGGACTAAAGGACACTAAAACTTACAATATTGACAATTATTTTGAACATGATTAGATCAAATGTCTTTCACAAGATTTTCATCCTGATTCCATACCATCAATTGAAAATCCATTTTTTCAAGGATCTCAGGGCTTTCAAGAGGATGGTTTTGAATTCCATGATCAAATCTATAAATGGATGGAAGCATCTTACTTAGAAATCCCTTATGATAATAATAATCTTCTATATTTCTTAATTCTTTCTAAGGAGGACAACACAAATCAGGGTGCATTCACAGGAACCCTTCTAGGTTTGTTTGAATATTATTTTAATCCAAAAGGTAAGGTTGCAGGTTGGTTAAATTTAATTGTTGTGACACATTTTTCTTCCTTTAGGAAAGGCCTTCAATCTTTTGTTCAAGCCATTAAAGTTCTTATGTTTTGTCTTGCACATTGTTTTATGTTGGTTTTAATCACTTGTATCTTTGTGTTTGCAGATTGGGAACAACTACAGTGGCTACATTGGAAGTTTCATTACATTTAATCTTGTCCTTATAGTTGGTTACATTAGGAGTAGGTCTAGCTACATTCTAGCTTTATCAGGGGAATTTTGAGGTCTAAAATGGGCCTCCTAAGAAAAATGTACAACCAAAATAAACTTTATAAAGACCAATAGGATTCAAGATGATGATGTCAACCATGGGGGATGATTCGCCATTTTTGGAGTAAAAAAGTAAAAATATTAAAAAATAATAAAATAATAAAACTACTTTTTCAACTTGTGTTTTCAACTTATCTCCCTAATATTTTACTCAAATTTTGAGTGGGAGTACTTGTTGGGTGAAAATTTTAATTCTTCATCCAAGGATTACCCATGTTGCATACTTTAATGGACCCTACTACATGAAAAATGAGAAATACATGAAAAATCGTGATTGCAATCACGTTTTTCATGTATTTCTCATTTTTCATGTAGTAGGGTCCATCAAAAGTATGCAACATGGGTACTCCTTGGATGAGGAATTAAATTTTGTATCCAACGAATGTTTTCGCTTGAAATTTGAGTAAATCCATAGGTAGATAAGTTGAAAAGACGAGTTGAAAAAATCATTTTTTCTTTTTTCCCTCTAAAATTTGATGATGTAATCTAATCTTATTTTATTATTTCCACTATTATTTTATAATTTCCTTAGGAGGCCCTTTTTAGACCTCAAAAATCCCCTAATTTCCCTTTTACCCTCATCCAACACTTGCTTTCCTTTAATATTCCCTTTGTTTTCCTATTTTGTCTCGCATCTTACTTTTAGTTTTCCATTTTTTTTGTTCTTTTGGTCTTGTCTCCATGATTTTTCATGACTTTTTTTCCTTGCATTTGTTTAATAATTCTACATGAAAGATGTTCCTTTTGGCTCAAAACACAATGTGGCAAAACGTGAAAAGGGAAATTATGATGACGAGAAATTCTTGGCTAATCAATTATCCTGTTCTCTATTTGGGTTTATATATATTTAAAGTCAATAATGTCAAGACAGAAAACGTGATTCATTCTAGATGGAAATCCTTTGCTCAAACTAAAAAGCCTATATCTTTATTAGGATCTTCATTTTAACTCAGCCTTGTTTGAATGGAGTTTTGACCTGTCAACTCAAATGAGTAGAGAAGGGAAAGGAGAAAAAAATAAATGAACACATCAATTTTAGTTATCTTTCAAATCCCTTAAACAAGGAATGACCTATCTTGCTCGTAAAATAAGTCGAGATCCCTCTTCCACCCCTATATTGTTAATTTTTAATAAGTTCTTGAATAATATCCTTTGAAAATAAAATAAAAGGGTGAAGAAGAGAAAGGAATCATGTGTAGAGGGGTGAAGAAAGCGACTTCATCGAAGTACTAAAAAAGCCTGCTGGTAGTGAAGAAATTCTTGGGATTCCTTGAGGTGACTCCAACAGAGTACTAAATAGGCTCACTAGTAGTGGAGAAACACCAGGAAATGTGCTCAACTCTAAATTATTATCAAATACTCGGCATAATTATTATCCTTCTCTCCTATTGAAACAATTTAGGTATTGTTATCACCCCAAGAAACTCTCCTAGGTTGTATCTCGAAGATTCTCGGGAACATTACAAACTCAACAAAATGTTGGAGATGGATGAATGGAAGGTCTGATGCATACTCAAGCCAGATAACCACTCCTACTATGCTTAACTCTAGACATGGGTGAACACCTCCAAACTACAAGGCTTTAGATCACCAATCACTCACAATTTAAGGAATAGGTGAAGATGGAGAATACTGACCACACCAGCAGATGCACAAGACCATGTGATGGCTGGCTGCAACTAGTAAAAAGGTCTACAAATCTATTTCCTAGTGCACAGACAGGATGACAGCTCTCTGGCGCTAAAATAACAGAAACCTACATAACACATTCAATGATACATACTAGATTCTAACACAGAGGTGGGATGACAGCCCCTCAAATGCTAAATATCAAGAGCACATGAAAAATGCATAACAGGCACAACCTAGAATAGAGAAGAAGTGGAAAGTGAGCAATTAACAGCAAAAGAAGCTTGTATTAGCTGAAAATGAAGACTAGACGCTGCAAGTATCAAAGTAGTTACAGTCTCCAGAAGTTGAACCTCACATCAAAGCTACAACCATCAACCCTGATTACATCTGTTTTGTGGGTATATATAGAGGTTGATTACAAAATGTTCTGCTATTCCATGCATGGAGGGGTCATAATGGACCACCAACCACATTAACTTTATGATATGGGTCTATGCTACATTCTGCTTGATTTAATGAATTAATTTGACATTCTTTGGTGTTATGTTGTACTCCTCAAGCAGGTGGAGTAAAATATGGATGAAATTCCATTCTTGATGAATGTTTTAACTGCTTGAGGCTTTGTACCTTTTCTTCCTCGGGCCATCCTTCCTTGAATGCAGTAGTTGTGGATTAATTGCATAAGGTACTGGTAGTTGATCACCATTGTCCTTCAAGTGCATGGCATGAATAGAGTGTGTTGACTACATGGCGGATGTACGAGCAGGTGGAGAATAGATTTCAGCCGTTGGATCATGGAGATAGACGGCAGAGATCTCTTGGCAGGAGTATCGAGTGAAAGTGGAGGCAAAACGATTGCGAGCCGTCAGATCTTGCAGATGGACGGTGGAGATCGGCTTATGAGAGCTATCGGGAGAAAACATGAATGGACAATCATGAGCCGTTGGATCACGGGTGGGTAGATCCAAAGGCTATCGAGCGAAAGACATGCACGAGGATTAATGAGTGGGGACGTTAGATGGGTGGTAAATGGTATTTCTCGCACCGCTTTTGGCAGGAAGGTGGTAAACATACATGGGCCCGCGATCACACTTATTGCATGACGCGTGGCGGATGTGACGGGACTAAAACCACCTTTTCACGAGTTAACGAGTGGTTAGGTTATGGCAGTGGGGAAAGAGATCGTCATCCGATCGTGGGGAAAGATGATCAGATGGTGGGGAATGGTTGCGCGAATATCTGTGATGGGAGCCGTTAGATCAAAGTGGCGGAGATCAACGGCTGGGGTTGTAGGGCGGCTTATGAAGGCAGGTAAGCGCGCGGTCGCGGGTTTATAAGGTTTTGTGTGTATTGAAGCCCGGGACTCGGAAAGGGATTTGAATATGATTTTCAATGAAAACGCGGGAGATAAAGACAAAGTAGGGTAAGAGAGGTAAAGGGGAAGGTGAGGGAAACCACCACGAGCCTTTCTTGGAGCATGACCAAGGGCCGAGTTGGCCTCCAGCTTTAGAGAATATAGCAGAGCTAACACTAGCTCCTTCTGGGGATGAGATCTTCCCTATGAGGTCTCAAGAACCTGCAGACGAATGCCTTTCTGAATAAAACCAATTAGCAAAATTCCTAGTGTTCCATTGGGCATGGAGTCTACTTTTCTTACATTAAAACTGATAAAAATAAAATATTTACAACTTTAAGTCCAAAGAAATTAAACAACATAAATTTTTAGGAAACGCCCATTAATTGGGCCATCAAAAATTGCTTCCCCTCCCATACTTTGTAGTATGAAGGTATTTTTCCCTTGGATCTTAGAAATAATGAAAGGGCTTGTCCAAAAAGCATCAAATTTCCCATGATTGCCTTTCTTTTCATTCAGTGCATCCCATTTCAGGACCAAGTCTCCAATATGAAAATTATCTGATTTTGTCCTCTTGTCAAAAGCTTCCTTGATCCTTTTCTGATGTGCTGCAGCCTTTTCAACCAACTGTTCTCTGATTTGATGTACCTCTGCTAAATCTGTGATCCTCTTTGCCATGTCTTCTTTCTCATTATGCTCTAATTGCAGGAACTTTGCCACAGGGAGAGTAAGTTGAATTGGAAATATTGCCTTTGTGCCATACACTAGCTTAAATGGAGAATTCCCTGTGGATCTCTTAATGGTCACTCTATCAGCCCAAAGTGCATATTTGAGCTTGGAATCCCAATTATTTTTGTTGTCCTCCAACAGCTTCTCAATTATCATTATCAGACTTTTGTTGGAAGATTCTGCTAGACCATTTCCTTGAGGATAATAGGAGGTGGAATGAACCAATTTAATGCCCATTGAATTGCACATGTCCACCAATTCTTTTGCCCTAAAGGCTGTTGCATTATCTGTAATTAATTTATGTGGACAACCAAATCTGGTAAAGACATTTTCAATCAAAAACTTCATGACCACACTATGATCAGCCTTCCTGGTAGGGATTGCTTCAATCCACTTAGTGAAATAATCAGTGGCTACTAATATCAATCTGTGCTGGCCACTGGAATGTGGATTGATTTCACCAATGAAATCCAAGCCCGACTGCTGAAAAGGTCCTCTCACATGTATTAGTTTTAAGGGCAGGGACTTCAACTATTGTTTCCCTTCAAATCTTTGGCACCTGTCACAAGATTTCACAAATGAAAATACATCAGAAAATAGGGAGGGCCAATAATATCCAGCTCTGAGGATCTTATGGGTTGTAGTCTTCCAATAATGGTGCCCTCTACACATGTTGGAATGAAACTGTTGCATGGCTTCTTTAGCTTGTTCTTTGTCCAGACACCTCAAAAGAATCCCAGATGGATCCCTCCAATAGAGCAGGTTTTCATTGATGTAATATTTAGCTGCTCTAAGCTTAATAGTTCTGATTTGACTTTGACTAAAGCTGGGAGGGATTTCCAGCTTCAGCAAGAATTTAACTACTGCAGCATACCAATTACAAGAAGCTAGATTTTATGCTACTGACTTCTTTCTCTGTGGTTCAGCTACTTCCTCTTCTTGTGTTTGAACATTTTCTGGGTTCGAGCACATGAGATTAATGTCCAATGTTCTGCAATTTTCTTCAGCCAACAGTTTGGCAAGACCCTGGCCTCTGACAAGTTTGGTGGGCTTCAGTTCTATATTGAATTCAATCAACTTTGCAATCCATTTAGCCCTTCTTCCATCAGCATCAGGTTGTGTTAAGACATCTTTTATTGCAGCAGAGGGTACTTATGCAATTATCTTGGAATGTAAAATATAGATTCTGAAAGCTTTCAAAGATTTGATAAGAGCATATGCCTGTTTTTCAATAATATCATACCTCAGCTCAGTATCCCTTAAGGTTTTGTTGAAAAATGCCACTGGATGCTCTAAGCCTTCCTCATCTGCTTGCAATAAAACAGCTGCAAGGGTATCATTAGAGGCAAAAGAAAATATATGGAGCTCCTTGTTGTAATCTGGACTGCTTAGAGTAGGAGCTTCCATAATAGCTTTCTTAATGGACTCAAAGGATTTTCTTGCTGCATCAATCTATTTGACTTCTGACCCCTTTCTCAACATGGAGGTAATATGCTTCACCAGTTTTGAAAAATTTGGGATAAACCTCCTCACAAAATTGATCTTGCCCAGAAATGACTGGATATCCTTCTTTGATCTCGGGACAGACAGGGTCTATATTGCTTTTACTCTTTCTGGGTCAATTCGGACACTTGCAGCAAAAACAATATGTCCCAACAACTTGCCTTCTTCTAAAGCAAACTGTGACTTTTTAGGATTGACTGAAATCCCAAACCTTCTGCACTTTAAAAACAATTTCTTCAAATGTTGCAAATGGTCGTGATGGTTGCTGGAGTACACTGTTATATCATCAAGGTAGATAAGGACAAATTTATCCTTCTCTCCCACAAATGCTATATCCATAGCTCTCTGAAAGGTGGCTCCAACATTCATCAATCCAAAAGGCATCTTGGCATACATAAAAGTGCCCCAAGGAGTGGTGAATGCAGTCTTCTCTTGGTCATCTGGATGTACAACAATCTGATTAAAGCCTGAAAATCCATCCAGGAAAGACATCACTTTGGCTCCTGAGACTTTTTGTAGCAAATGCTCCATCTTGGGTAAGGGATAGTTGTCTTTCTTGGAGCATTTATTTAAGTTTCTAAAATCAACACAAAGTCTGATTTCTCCACTTTTCTTCCTCACCACTACTAAATTGGCTACCCATTTTGAATATCTGAGAGGGACTATGATCTTGGCAGCCAACAACTTTTTAATTTCTTTTTCAATCAGAGGGAGGAGCATAGGATTTATTGGTCTCAGCTTCTATTTGAAAGGTATGGTGTCTTTCTCTAAAGGGATTCTATGTTGGCTGATCTTTTTATTATATGTGTTCAGGTCACTATATTCCCAGGCAAAAACATTAGCAAATTGCTTCATTAAATTGCAGTATTTAGCACATTGATCAGCAGAAGGATGTGTGGAAAGATTTATGTATCTTGGCTGACCTGGACTCCCTATATCATGCTTATAGACTACAGATTGATCTTATTTTTGGGCAGCCTTGTAAGGCACATCATTTTGGTCAAACAATCTTTCTAGAGGAATTAAACCCTTAGGTATATGATTGCTAGGCAGTTGGACAATGCTATCTTTGCCAATTTTATTTCTAAGCTGGGATCGGGGACTTTCTTCTAAAGCCTCATTTTCTTGGTCAATTTGCATTTCAAAAAATTCATCAATGACTTGCAAGGATCTATTTACTTCATCATCATCTTCAAAAACTTTCCAATGTTGGACATTGTCAGGCAAGGATGGTCTGTATTTCATTTAGAATTCATAAACTAGTCTGGGAGGCATGGGAGGGATGAACATGCTAGCAAACACAGCAAGGGAATCAACAAGCTGATTTTTGTTTCTAGGGATATATGAAATACATAAATTATCAAAGGAATGTTTTAGTCTCCATACCTCATCTCTGTATGCTTTCAGTCTTGGGTGCTTTGCTTGAAATGTTCTGTTTACCTGTTGAATGATCAGATCAGCATCTCCAAACACCTTTATGCTTCTAATTCCTCTATCTTTAGTTGCATTCAGGCCCAATATCAGAGCCTCATACTCTACTATATTGTTTGTGACTTGGAAGGCCAGCTTAAAAGACAGCTATGTGCTTTCTTGTTGTGGAGATACCAGCACCACCCCTGCTCCTGCAGTCACCCAAGAACATGCTCCATCAAAGAACATCTCCCAAACTTGACTTCCTTGCTCTTCCTTGGCTCGAACTATCTATTTCCTGAGCTACATTGAGGCCTTCTGAGATTCTTCTATTTAGAGAATACATGCTCCAAAATCAGTGTCCACAGCGTAAATAGGGTGATTGGAAGAATTCTTCTCATCACTGATGATGTATGCCAATTGTGCTTCTCTATACAATCTCCTGCTTTCTCCTCCAAAGACTGGGACAGTAGCATAAGATAAATCATTCTGTAATGTCCCACCTAGTCTCTTAATCCATCCTCTGGACAGCAGCATTCCAAACTTAGGAGGGACATTTGCTACCACAATGTCCATTACCATGCTCTTCATGGATAGCTGGGTTAGGGTAATGGCTAAATATTTTATCAGTCCTAGAAATTTTACCTTCCTTAAATCAAAAGATAATAAATCATGATATGGTCTAGTGATATCAAGGCCTAACTCTTCCATGACAGCTTTTGGCATCAGATTGTGGCTAGCCCCTGTGTCTAGCAGGCAGTTGTGGAGGATTTTATCATGAATGGTAAAGGAGACATAAAAGGATGGAGAATTATCATCAGCGGGTTTGGCCATTGGGCTTAGCACAACGACAGGTCTATCATTTTGAAAATTGATTGAGTCAATGGAGGCTTGTGTGGTTTTCAACTCAAGAGCTTCAAGGATAGGCTTTCTAAACACTTCACTCTTTACAAGCTCTAACAAAGGCACAAATATTTTCAATTTCTGAACTTCTGCTTCAAAGCTGAAAGGGGAAAGGGACTTATCAGGACCTCTTACCTCTTGAACTGGTGCTTTGAGAATGACTGGATCAGCTGCTGGTCTTCTTTGTTTGCTATTCTGTGACTCTGTTTGGATAGCAGCTCTTTGGGTAGGATTCTCCTTGACATTATTTGCTTGTGACCTCATATTATATCTTTGATGTTCACCAGTCTGCAGAACAACCTCTCTGTCCCACTCTTGACTGTCTCGTTCTTGCAGCAAAGATTCTTCGTATTCAACCAATGTCAAGAAGGTAGCACTACCTTTATCTTTCATGCAATGAATTTCATCCTCATCTTCAAATTGTTCCTCCTCCATGACTACATTTTTAAAAGGAGCTTTAACTTTGTGTTCTTCATTTGGTTCTTTACTCCTCTGAATAATTTGTAACTGCTCACTTGCTCTTCTGTATGGATTTGAATTTCTAGGAGCAAATGCATTCTGATGCCTTGTCTTTCCTGAGTTCTGCTCAACCTTCAGCTTAGATATTTCAGTAGCCAATGACTCTATCATTCTAGTCATTTTATCTAATTTGGGCTCTGAAGTTGAGGCAGAGGAAGAAAAAGCCTCACCTCTCTGCCTTCTTCTGTCAGCATGACTTTTAAGCTTTTCTGTAGCCATTATATTGGATTCTACTTCTAGAGCTACATCTTTCATATCAGCCAAAGTGGCACATCTTATTTCTCTCAACAATAAGCAGAAATCAGATTCAAAAGCATTAGCATAAGTGAGTTTGGCAGAGGTGGGGGTTGGCTTTACTTCAGCTGGTATTTTACTATACATCCTATTAAATATTTTATTAAAATCAGGCAACGATTCCCCATTTTCTCTCTTCAGGTTACCAAACTCAGTATGGTAATATAGCAAATCCTTCTTATCTCCCCAGTGCTTCAAAAATGCATCATCTAAGGCTTCAATATTAGCAATAGATCTAGGGGTCAATTCTTTGAACCACTTTCTAGCCTCTCCATCGAGGCTTTGAACAAAACTCTCATCCACACATCATTTTCACTTATATCTAAGTTATCAGCATAACTATAAAAAGCCTCAAGGTGTTCTTCAGCTGTTACCCCATCTGTACCAGTGAACTTGGGCATATACTTCTAGTATTCCCCTGCAGGTATGGCATTTAAAGGAACAGGCAAAACTAGGGGTCCATACCTAGCAACTATAATTCTTTCCATCTTCGTAGGTGCTTTCTGGCTTGCCATGATTGGGGTATGTGGAGGGCTACTAGTAGATTGAATGGTGGGAAACAATGAAATGGATGGAAAAGACAAGGAATATGATGGACTGTGTGAGAAGCTTTCTTTGGAGTGAGATCCAAAGGGGAACTAAATACACAAGGAGCTGTATGAACCTCTGTAGGAAATTTCTCACTAGGAACACTAGGCTCTATATCTTCAAATGATACATTCTCAACTATAACCTCCTCTTGCAGAGATACATAAGATTTCTTGGGCTTACTTGATCCTGATGCTCCTTTCTGTGAAGCTTTCTTAGCTTTGACAATCTTTTCAGGGTCAGGAACTGGTTCAGCGGGTGATTTATGAGGATTTCTTTGAGTATGCCTCACAAACTGAGCCAGGACTATAATGTGGAGTCGCCAAAGGTTGGTCTTCCTCCAGTGGAGTCGCCATATAAATGATTACAACTAGAAATGTGCCCAGACTTTGTCTATCATCAAAATCTGGAACTGTGTCATTCTCCCAGGGAAGCTGAGCTTCAATCTTCTCTCCCTGGCAACGGCACCAATTAATGTTATCACCCCAAGAAACTCTCCTAGGTTGTATCTCGAAGATGCTCGGGAACATTACAAACTCAACAAAATACTGGAGATGGATAAATGGAAGGTCTGATGCATATTCAAGCCAGATAACCACTCCTACTATGCTTAACTCCAGACATGGGTGAACACCCCCAGACTACAAGGCTTTAGACCACCAACCAATCACAATTTAAGGAATAGGTGAAGATGGAGAATACTGACCACACCAGCAGATGCACAAGACCATGTGATGGCTAGCTGCAACCAGTAAAAAGGTCTGCAAATCTATTTCCTAGTGCACAGACAGGATGACAGCTCTCTGGCAATAAAATAACAGAAACCTGCATAACACATTCAATGATACATACTATATTCTAACACAAAGGTGGGATGACAGCCCCTCAAATGCTAAATATCAAGAGCACATGAAAAATCCATAACAGGCACAACCTAGAACATAGAAGAAGTGGAAAGTGAGCAATTAATAGCAAAAGAAGCTTGTATTAGCTGAAAATGAAGACCAGATGCTGCAAGTATCAAAGTAGTTACAGTCTCCAGAAGTTGAACCTCACATCAAAGCTACAACCATCAACCTTGATTACATCTGTTTTGTGGGTATATATAGAAGTTGCTTACAAAATGTTATGCTATTCTATGCGTGGAGGGGTCATAATGGACCACCAACCACATTAACTCTGTGATATGAGTCTCTGCTACATTCTTCTTGATTTAATGAATTAATTTGACATTCTTTGGCGTTCTGTTGCACTCCTCGAGCAGGTGGAGTAAAATATGGATGAAATTCCATGCCTGATGAATGTTTTAACTGGTCGAGGCTTTGTAGCTTTTCGTCCTTCGGCCATCCTTCCTTGAATGTAGTAGTTGTGGATTAACTGCATAAGGTACTGGTAGTTGATCACCATTGTCCTTTAGGTGCACGACATGAACATAGTGTGTTGACTACATGGCGGATGTATGAGTAAGCGGAGAATAGATTTCAAATGTTGGATCGTGGAGATAGACGGTAGAGATCTCTTGGCACGGAGTATCGGGCAGAAGTGGAGGCAAAACGATTGCGAGCTGTTAGATCTTGTAGATGGACGGTGGAGATCAGCGTATGGGAGCTATCGGGAGAAAACATGAACAGACAATCATGAGCCATTGGATCGCGGGTGGGTAGATCCAAAGGCTACCAGGCGGAAGACATGCATGAGGATTAATGAGCGGGGACGTCAGATGGGTGGTAAATGGTATTTCCCGCACTAATTTTGGGAGGAAGGTGGTAAACATACACTAGCCCGCGATCACACTTATCACATGACGCGTGGCAGATGTGACAGCACTAAAACCACATTTTCGCGAGTTAACGAGTGGTTAGGTTATGGCAGTGGGGAAAGCGATCGCCATCCGATCGTGGGGAAAGATGATTGGACGGTGGGGAATGGTTGCGTGAGTCTCTGTGATGGGAGCCGTTAGATCAAAGTGGCGGAGATCAACGACTGGGGTTGTAGGGTGGCTTATGAAGGCGGGTAAGCGTGCAATCGCAGTTTATAAGGTTTTGTGTGTATTGAAGCCCAGGACTCGGAAAGGGCTTTGAATACGATTTTCAATGAAAACGCGGGAGATAAAGACAAAGTAGGGTAAGAGAGGTAAAGGGGAAGGTGAGGGAAACCACCATGAGCCTTTCTTCGAGCACGACCAAGGGCTAAGTTGGCCTCCAGCTTTAGAGAATATAGCAGAGCTAACAAGTATGATTAGTCTTATGTTGGTGTGTTTGAAGTTGAGCAAGGAATAGAAGAGATTATATCTTTAATTGGGATAAGTGGAAAATGCGAGGTAATCTATATGGTGAATCAATACTTCCTAAAAGATTGAGACCATGGAATTAAGTGTAAAAATTGAACAAAGAGGATGGAGTTCTTCCAATGTGTCGCCAAGTGTTGATGTTGTGTCAAACACCCTCCAAAATTTTTCCTATGCCTGAATTTTGAATCCTACTAAGGATCTTTTGATCTATTATTCCATGGTACCTTCATGGTTGTTTGATGTTTTCCAAAGTGTTAAAGTATTATTCTTAGATTATAAGTGTCAAAATAACTTTCTCACACATGATTAGTCCTTGTTGAATTCATAAGTGCACTTTTTTTTGCAATCTTAGATCTGTATTTCGCAGTCCTTGAGAATAAGGCTTGTGTAGTCTTTAGAAATAGAGCTTATGCAATGTTCAGTTACAATGCTTGTGTAGTCACTGTTGACAGTAAATGTGAATTCCATGAGGACAATTCACTGCACAACCTATGTCAATAGTCAGTGAACACTCTCCATTGATAGTCCCTCTCACTTTAGTTTCACTTGTGTCATTATTCCAATGATTTTTTGCAACTATCACTTTTGTGCACCTTTGTTTTCACAAGTGTCACTTTCACTTTCACGGTTGCCAATTTTGCTTTATTTCACCTCAACAATTATCATTTTCACTTTATCTTCAATTTGGCATGTGTCTCCTTCACTTTCTTTAGCTTTTTCAAGTGTTGTTTTCACTTTTTATTATTGTCACAAGTGTCACTTTTAACTATGTTCACTCATGTATGTGTCACACCTTTGCACATTACTAGAGGTAGATCTAGAGCACTATTCTGAATTATCTAATCAAATATATTATTAGAATATGAGTTAGACACATGACTATATATTAGCGCACTTTCTGGTCACATTTGATGCTTCTGTTGCAAGTTGTATTCTAAGTGTCGCAATGTTACATTTCAACTGTCGCACTTAGGAATAAGTGTCGCTTTGTTGTCATTTTAAGTTGTGATTGCTAATTATGAGTCTCGTACATTCCCCTGGGTTTTATTAATGTTGTTCATGTGTGTGATCTATGTTTGAGTCTTGTTTGTATGATTTTCTCTCCCTTGCTCTACTAGTCTCACACTTAGACATTTTGGAGCTCTTCCTGGTCCTCCTGCCTAGCACAAGTTATGAAAGCATCAATCATTCACTAGATGAGGAGCACTTCCTATTCAAAATCCTCATTGATGATATCTCTCTCCCATACTTGTGCACTAATTATTCCTCAAGGTAAGCTCATATCATTATAGATTGAGAACCTTCAAAGCATGGTCACCTAACCCTTGTTGCTTGTACTAACTCGCAACATTGAGCCTTGATCAGTTTTTCCTTTCATAGCACATGGAGCACTTCTAACTGAAAACAAGTAACTTTTCCATCCCCTAGAGAAATCAAACGTCACAATGCAAAGGTCTTCATCCTGTCATATTGGAATGGGCACCTTCGTGGAAAAGTGACATGATATTCTACTACTTTCCTCAACCAATTGTGCAACCTCTGTTTCCAATGAGCCTTCCCTAGTGCATTGCACATTTCTAGTGGGAAGTCATTAGAGAAATTTTTAGGTAAAAAAAGGGCCAAAAAAACAACAACAACAACTACAACCAAAATCAACTCTATAAGAACCAATAGCGTTCAATATGATGATGTCAACCATGGGGCATGATTCACCATTTTTTGGAGTAAAAAAGTAAAAAGATTAAAAAATAAAAAATAAATAAAAAAAAACTAATTTTTCATCTCGTATTTTCAACTTATCTCCCTATGGTTTTACTCAAATTTTGAATGGGAGAACTCGTTGGATGCATAATTTAATTCCTCATCCAAGGAGTACCCATGTTTCATACTTTCAACGAATCCTGCTACATGAAAAATGAGAAATACATGAAGAATGTGATTGCAATAATGTTTTTTCATGTATCTCATTTTTCATGTAGCAGGGTCCATCAAAAGTATGCAACATGGGTACTTCTTGGATGAGGAATTATATTTTGAATGTAATGAGTGCTCCCACTAAAAATTTGAGTAAAACCGTAGGGAGATAAGTTGAAAATACGAGTTGAAAAAAGTAGTTTTTTCTTTTTTCCCTCTAAAGTTTGATGATGTAATCTAATCTTATTTTACTATTTCCACTATTATTTTATAATATTCCTTAGGATTCCCATTTTATACCTCAAAATTTCTCTAATGCAGTCCATGTATGAGCCACTGTAGCCCTCAACTATGCAAGCATAGGAGTCTTCCCCTCAAGCACTCTGAATTGCATAGTTGCAATGCCTACTCTTGTGTCTCTATTGACTGGAACCCATCACTGCACCATGCCTTATCCTGCTTACCTCAATAGTTCATGTTTTAGTTCTACTAGACAATGCAACCTCTCCTAGATCACTGCTAAAGAGAACTGTGTATTACACTAAGCATGCCCTTCCTTCATAGTGCATTGTGTAGTCTCAGTCTGCAAGCCATCAACCCCTATCCACTAGACTTCCCTGCTACACAATAAATTGTCCTATCTCTCCTACACTACGTAGTGTGTAGTTCTAGCCCATAGTGAGACCTTCCCATAGTCATTGTGAAGCTCAACTACACTATCAATGTCTCCTTCTCCCTTGAGCTTTGAGCATTGTATAGTATTAGTCAGCAATCCCATCAACCTTGTCTCTCCCATTTTCCCACTGTGTTGGACTCTAAAGAGCCCCTCCTTATAGTGAATTGTGTAGTTCTAGTGAGTAGTGGTTCCTTCCTCAACCACTATGGAGCTCAACTGCATAATCCCCAACAATCCCTTCCTCCCTAGTTTTTACACAAACCCATCACAATGAGTCTCTTCCATGAGCAAATTAGGAGTATAATTGATGATTTTAGGATTGATCTTGCCTTTCCATGAGTGAACATTATTGGCAGGTGTACCTCCTCAATAGGGCAAGGTGATTCTCAAGGAAGGTGTTAAGGAGAAGGAATAAAGAAGAACTTGTAGAGGAGAATCATAAAGAAGAACCACAATGAAGAGATATTGGACTATGATAGAGTGATGGCATCTCATATTGCCTTGGAAGGTTCCATCTATGATCAAGAACCTTTGGAGGGTGAAGATGGGAAACAAGAGAAGATCTTTCATGAAGAATTTAAATTCAGAGCAGTAAATATAAGATCTTGGAATTGCCACATCATCATGAAGTTCCATGTCATCATTGCCAAGTCATGGCTTGTACAAGTTTCATCACAATGTCATATGTATCAATGTGTCTTGCCACATCATTTGTGGATGTAATGATGTAATTTTCAAAATGACAAAATGTAAATATGTGGAAGTACGAGAGTCACATATGGACCAAAGAGTCAATAGAAGTTCAAAGGTCACTTAGGAGTCCAAGAGTCATGAAAGAGGCATGGGAATACCAAAGGTCATTCCTCTTGTTACAAATTCACCCTCATAACTCAAACAAAGGTATTTTTGAAGGCTTGGACTTCAGAGAGGTATATTTTGCTTCTCTAGCTTGGCATAAGAGAGAACATCATTCCTTGGAGAAGCAATAAGTGACTTAATGTTCCACTGTTGGAGCTAGTGCCTCATCATTGTAATTGTGTACTTGGATCTTTCACTTAATAATCATAAGCTCTTTGAGCCAACACACTTTCATACATGTATCGTGAGTGTTGTAAGGTTTTTATTTAGATGTTTGTGGTATATGTTATGTTCATATGCACTAAGGAAATTTAACTACTTCATTAGATTTGGTGCTTATCTTGTTGAATGTTTGTTTTATTTTCTTTAATGATCAATATGTCTATGTCAACTACTTCACTAGATAACTAACAAATATTTCCTTGCTCCCATGTTTCTCTCTTAGGTTAGTAATATTAATTTCCTTTTAGAGACTCACTCTTGTCTCCCCTATCGTGAAGCATCCTCTTACACATTTAAATTGGCGTTTCACAATGTCAAATTACTTGTTGATTTAAAAGTGTGTGTGCATCCTCTCTTATGTTATTCAATGAAACCAAGGAAAACCTTGAATTATGGTGGTTGGTTCGATACTCTATTTGAGGCTTCTAGTCCAAACGATGTGAGGTCTAATTGGGACTTCACATCAAGGAGACTCCCTACTATTGGAAAAATCTAGCATCGTCATTAGATTTGGAGCCATCAAATGATAAAGAAAAAATTGATTATCTACATTTTATGTTCAATATTTACACATTTAGATGAATTAGTTTGAGAGAAATTCACAATTTCTGGATGAACAAAAGAATGAGTGAAAGGAGAATTGTTTGCAACAAAATTCCAAAAAGAATCCATATAATAGTTTACATGTATAGTGTTTGAGAACATAAAAGGTTCACTATCATTGTTGATATTAAAAATTGTATTTTTGATATGTTTTTCTCATTCTAATTTGATCTAATTAGGCTTACCATTGTATGGCATCCAAATATGAGACCAATATATCGCAAAACAGCCATTTAAATTTTCAGACTAGTCTCGGTTTAATAATAGATAGTAGGATTAAGGTCTATCAACAATTACCATTTCAAATATTTGATGCAATTTTGGATTAGAGGCCAGTATAATAAGAACATTCTTAATTTCTCCCAACACTCTAACTTTTGATATATCTAGTTGTACAATTTGAGTAGTTGAATTTTAGGGTTCAACATTAATTTTCTTGCATCTTGAATAAGACATAATTTTAGAAGAGGCCCATGTGTCGATTGAGAAGTTGTGCACCTTTCTATTAAAGATTGAAAAAGTTAATAAAAATGGGGGTGCAAGATAGTTTGAATTATCTACTATTAGAATGGAATTAGTACTGTCATGTTTACTTTTGTCAGAAAAAAAGATGTGGCAATTTTTCTTTATCTTTATTTGTAGTAGCAATGGATTGTTTTTCGATAGGGGTTTTCCTTTCAACAACATCTAAATATCTTAACAAGTTATTTATTTTCTTCTTAAATTTAATTAATTCAAAAAAGAGAAACGTTGGCCCCTTCATTTTCCATGTCTTCTACCACATCATAATCAAGATGTTTTGATATAATCAAAGCTTTAGGAGGATACTTGTCTTGTGGAGTGGACTTATTAGAAGAATTTGTTGGATGCATTGTATTCAATGAAGATAAGGGTATAGGAATTGAAGTAGAGGTTGGAGATCCTTTTCTCCTAGCTTTTACTACATTTATATCTTCATTGAATTCTTCTTCATCTACATCAATTATCCCTTCAACTACATACCAAATGAAATTTTCTTCTAAGGTATGTTGATCCTCATTTTCTTTAGGTATTTGATATCATTCTCCAAATTATTCATCATCCTTTAGGAAATTTGAGCACCAGGAGAAGTAGGAGGGTTCCTTTTACAACATTGCCTAAAAGGTCTTTTTGATGAGGATTATTCTCCTACATTTTTATTGAGGTAAATAGTGTCATTGGAAAATTTCTTAAGGAGTCTGTGTAAGCTCTCCATATCAAAATAATTTTTGTCTTTATTTTCTCTATTGAAGGATACCTTCTTAGGAAGAGGTGCTTCTTTTCTTCTTCCCATAGGTTCTGTTGTTGCTCCCAGAGACAACCTTGGATTGCTTACAAGACTAATGCCTGGGCACATCTAGATTTGTGTGTCTCAAATGATTTACAGGAAACTAGAGACATCTCTTATGTTCTATAGATACATATATATATATATAGGAAATCAGTTGGTTCATTTATCTAAAGAAATAAGACATGAATTTTTGGTACTTCTTCACAGGTTCAGATCCCAGAAATATGCATAAACATAGCAAACGCTAAGTAATTCAAGGGCTTACAGCTTAATAAGATTTTGCAGAGCATATGAGAGAGGACAAAGAGAAGGAGAAACTCATCACATAGGGCATAAAGATTCAAGAATTCTACACTTAACACATAGACCTTGAGGCATTAAGGATTTCCATACGTATTTGAGTTGCAAGCAGAAATAATGGGTGAAGGAGGGGCAAAATTCTATGATTCATGTGTTGCAGATTTAAAGATATGATTTCAATAGCCCACACAGGTATATGCATCAACAATATTGAGACAAGTGAATTTGTGATATAATTACAGGCACTTGCATTTGCATATCAATACAAATAAATCTATGAGGAAGATTGAAACATTTCTAGAAGCATTAATTTGCATGAATATAGAGAGGAAAGATGAACATAAAATTAGATTTAGCAGAAGGAACATATACTGTAATACTTGAAGGGGGAATCACCACCATATCTTTGATATTCTAAAAAATATTTGAGTTACAAAGAAAAATCATTTGAAAATTGCATGTAGTCTTTTCTATAGAATTTATGAACCTTTTCTAAGTATTTCTTTCCCCTATTTGTCTAGAGAGGGGAACAAGAACATTCATTACAACAAGATATCTCTAGCCTAGTCTTAGTTGTCGGGTCGACTAGCTGTCTCAGTTAGAGATGGCTCTGTGACCCAAAACATTATAGAATTAAAAGCCTCATTGAAAGGAGGCATGCTAGAGTACAACAAATAAATGGACATAAGATGTAAAATATACAAATATCTCCTTGCCCATCCTATTATCATTTCTGTTGCAGGAGTTGTTCTACTTAAGGTATGGATTCTTGCACTGCTTCACCCACCTCTATCTTTTCTACCTTCAATTCATTCAATACTCACTCCCGGGCCCGTGTCACAGTAGGATTCTGCTGGATCGGCCCATTCCATGCTTTGAATGCACCACTTGTTCCTCTTAAAACCATAGCTTCCAACCCATTACACCCTTTAAACCTCTTTCCTGCACTATCGGTGCCTTGACATGGTGGGTGATATGTATTACAGTGTAACAATGCAGTATCTCACGCGTGGACCTTTTGCCTCTAAAACAAGCAAAATGGGCACTTTTGGTTTTCCCCTTATCCTCCCTTTGTTATAGCCCCTCGTGTGGCTTTACTCATATGATCGGGGGCTGGAACCAGGGTCTTAGCCCTTAGGCACTAAGGCCTTCAGACTTGTGTCTGGGAGCCTTTTCCTTTGTGTCACAAAATCCCACATATCAACGCTTTACCGTGCTTTTTCCTATAAGCCTCTTCCCTAGACACTTACAATCACTGATAATGCGGGATTGCGGGATCACCTAAGACATCGCAATCACATTGCTGGAGAGGGGGGACCTTTACCTTTTTCCATAGTGTAGGACAATAGTCCGGATGCGAAATTCTCCTGAGGTAGAACCACCATAACATATCGCATCTGGGAAGGATTCTCACATATCACAATCACAGGCACCTTTCCTTTAGATTTTCCACTTAACATCTATGATCACCGATCTGTAAGGTGATGTCATCACTACCATGTGTCACCCTGTGAGTGGTGACATGTGGCACCCAGAAATGGTCCCATTTCACCCCTAAAAACGCTGAAACTGGGTGACATGTGTCATCTTCCATGTCATCATCTATACTGCCATGTCATTGATGATGTCATCTACCATGCCTGCTTTGAGGACCAATCATAGGCTGCCACGTGCCGTCTAGAATAGAGAGAAAAAGGCATGTCCAACCCTATTTTTGCAGGCATTTCCTTTGTTAATTAATTTCAATCCTCCCTGACAATTTTGCACTAAATTGCAATCCCGCAAGGTTATTGGAGAGGTAGCCCCTTTGTTCTTGCAATCGCTGATAATGTAGGATTGTGGGATGCAGGATACCACCATGTGGAGGAGAGAGAAAGGGGTGACCCAACCTCTTTTTTGTCAAGCACTTCCTTTGTTAATGGTTTTTGGCCCTCCCCAACGATGTCACACCATATCGCAAGATCGGCCCCCGCATGGTCTTTTAAGTTTTGAACATAGCGATCTGCGGGACTATGGGATTGTCGAGATGCAGGTTGCGGGGCCCTGCGAGACTGTAGGATTGCGAGACCTTCAGGGCTGTGTAAACCTGTGGGATTGCGGGACTGTCAGGATGTGGGATACCGCCACATGGAGGAGAGAGAGGGGCGGCCCTAACTTGGTTTTGTTTGTCATTTCCTTTGTTAAACTTTTTCAGCCCTCTCGTGGTGATTTCACACTATATCGCAAGATCAACTTCCACAAGTTTAGGAGTTTGTTGTGACTACGGAATTGTTGTGACAACAAATTTGTGGGATGCAAGGCCCTACGGGACTGCAAGATGCCCTCATACTTAGCCATTTTTTGGTTTTCTGAGATTTATAAAGGAAATCTTCAACATGCCCTAACTTTTGATCTAGGAGACCTTTTTTGGACTTCTATATACCATTGGAAAGATTTTTCTAAGCATTAGGAAATGGAGAGGCTTTGATTAAGATATGAGATCTTCTGTCGCCTCAAAAAGTGGCTCCAAACCTCACTGCTCTTGGGAAACCTTGACCAATTAAAACCCTGTAGACTAGTAGCTTTTCCTACCATTGGGCATGGAGTCATTCTTAAGCAACTACAATTCTGTGAAAGAGGAATTTTTTGATAATAAACTGAAAAAATCAAATAACAATTTCAACACACACACCAGATATTTACAATGAGCAAGAGACAGAGATCTCTAATTTTTAAAATAAAATTTTAGGAAATGACCATTTACATGCAGTTCTAGCAGTTCACCATCCAAGTTTTCCAGCATGTAAGTGTTATTTCCCCTTTCTTCTGCAATCGTGAAGGGGTCAAACCATAGCGGATCAAACTTCCCATGTTTGCCTTCGTCTTCTCGTCGGACATCCCACCTAAGAACTAAATATCCTTGCTAAAGAGGTCTTCCCTTAGCCTTCTTGTCAAACATAGATTTCATCCTTTAGTGGTAGTTTGACAATTCAGTCCCCACCTACTCTCCGTTCTCATGCAGCTCCACCAGCTGATTTATCCTTGTAGTCAAGGCGCTTGGCTCTTCCTCGGCTCCTTGTAGCAACTTAGCTACTGGCATTGCTAATTGGATCGGGAAGACAACAACCTTGCCATATACTAGCTCAAAAGGTGATTTCCCAGCAGATCATTTTGGCATTACATGATTAGCCCATAGAGCAAACTTCAGTTCGGAGTCCTAATTCCTTTGATTTTTAGTGATGGTCTTCTTTAGAACCCTCACTATAGTTTTATTAGAAGACTCAGCCAATCCATTCACTTGAGGGTAGTATGTTTTGGAGTGTCCAATAATGATATTGAATTTATGGTAGAAGTTGGTGAACTTGGCATATTGAAGACCTGTGCATTATCAGTGATGATTTTAAAAGGAAACCCAAAACGGGATATTATGTTTTCTTCCATGAATTTTATCACCATTGAGTTAGTAGCATTTCTTGTTGGGATAGCCTCTACCCACTTGGTGAAATAGTCAGTGGCTATTAAAATCCACTTTTGTTGGCCACTAGATGGGGGGTTTATTTCTCCAATGAAGTCCAATACCCACTATCTAAAAGTCTCCTCTACGTGCACCAGAATCATGGGGAGACGAGGAAAATTTTGTCTTTCAACAAACAATTGGCATTTCTGGCATGACCTGGCCTAAGAATAAACATCTCTAAATAACGTGGGCCAGTAGAATCATGCCTTGAGGAATTTATGTGTTGTTTCCTTCCAACTGTAGTGTCCTCCACAGACTCCCCCATGGAAATCCTTAATCACTTCATGGGTTTCTCCCTCCACCAAACATAGCAATAATACCCCCATTGGGTCCTTATAGTAGAGCACTCCATTGGATATAATGTTATGCCTGTAATATCAGATTCTGGTATTTAGATCTATCTAGTCCCAATGGGCATCTTAGGAATAAGAGGTAATGAACAATGTTCTTATACCTGGGTGATCCCTCATATTTGGCATAGATCTTCTGCTCAGTTGTTTTAATTCTGCTTTGGTGATCCTCTAGTCTGCCTTCCTCTATGATTAACCTTATCCTTAGAGCTTGGCAGTCAGATTCAGATAAAATATTGGCCAACCCCTAGCTTTTGATGAGCTTGGTAGGCTTTATTTCTAGCTCATATTCTGGTATTTTAGTTATTCATCTACCTCTCTTTCCTTCGTTGTCTCCCTGCACTATGATGTCCTTGACTGCAGTCATTGGGACAAATATTGTGATTCCCAATTGCATCACATACATGTGAAAATGACTTCAGCGCCTTGGCCAGTGCATAGGCATGTTTCTCCAATATATTATACTTCATCTCAGCATCCCTTAAGACGGCTAAAAAAGGAAATGGGATGCTCGTAACCTTCTTTATTTTTCTGTAACGGCACAACAACAATGGTATGTGGAGAGGTGAAAGAAAAGATGTAGAAAGGCATTGAATAGTTAGGGCTGACTAGTACTGGGGCCTTAGCCAAAGCTTCTTTGATCCTAGTGAAAGAATCACGGGGGACAAAACTCCACTTAACTTCGTTCTCCTTCTTGAGCATGTTTTTGATACCTTTAACTATCTCAGCATAGTTGGATATGAATTTCCTTAAGAAGTTTATCCTCTCCAAAAAAGCTTGGACTTCCTTTCTTGTTTCTGGGCAAGGGAATAAGGCTGATGGCTTTGACTCTTTCAGGATCAATTTTTACTCCTTCCTACGCTACTATGTGTCCAAGCAGCTTCTCCCACTCAGGGCAAACTAAGATTTCTTTGGATTCAGACAGAGGCCATGCCTCATGCACTTCTTAAAGGTAAGCTTTAAATGGAGGATATGCTCTTCATCAGTCTTAGAAAAGACTATGATTTCATATAAGTAGACTACCATGAATTTATCTTGCTCACCCACAAAAGCTATGTCCATAGCTCTCTGAAATGTGGCCCCTGCAACTCAAATGGCATGCGAGCATACATGAATGTTCCCCATGGGGTGGTGAAAGAAATCTTTTTATGGTCCTCAGGGTGGATTGCCACTTGGTTATATCTTGAGAATCCGTCCATCATGGGCATTCTGGTTGCACCCACTAACTTCTGTGATATATTATCCATCTTGGGTAGAGGGTAGTTATCTTTTAGAGACGCCTTGTTTATATTCCAACAGTCCACGCATAGCCTTATCTCTCTATTATTTTTACAGACAGGGACCAATTTAGCTACCCACTCAGAGTATCTTAAAGGTACTATGATCTTGGCATGCAACAGCTTCCTTACCTCCTTTTCAATGGAGGGAAGTAAGAGTAGATTTATATGTTTGAGTTTATGTTTGCATGGCTTCAAAGGAATTATATTGAATAATACTAGTATCAAATGATTTCAAATCATCATAAGACCAAGCAAATACATCTTTGTAAGTTTTGAATGGATCTAAATAACTATGTCTGTATTGCAAGGGGATTCCTTTGGACAGCCTAATCATCTGGGGTTCCTTCTCTGATCCGATGTTGCAATCTTCGAATTTCTCATCCTTTTCTAGGGCCATTTGTTTGGAAGCTATGTCATCTTTATTCAAAAGGCTTTATAGTGGAACAAATCCATGAGGGATGTTGTTCCCTTTTAGTTGCAATTTTTTTTTCCTAGCCACTGTGTCTTTCCACAAAGTGCCTTCTTGTTTTGCTTCTTCTCCTTCTTAATTGATGGTGGAGTGGGAAAACTCCCCAACGACTTCTATGAATATTTTCACTTGCTCGTCATATTTCAATACCTTCCAGTGTTTGATATTATTAGGTATTGAAGGCATGTGTCTGACTTCTATCTCATATTTGAGGAGTGGATGCTATGGGGGCCTAAAATTGCTTGCAGCTACCGCAAGAGAGTCAGCCATCATGTTTTCTTCCCTGGGCAGAAACTGGACGTTAAAGGCTAGGAAGAAGTTGTCGATTAAGTCCCACACTTCATTTAGGTACGTCCTGAGCCTAGGTTGTTTGGATTGGCATTAGTCTCAGATTTGTCTTACGACTAGCTCAGATCTCCATAGACCAATAGGAATTCAATGTTCATATTTCTTTCCATTTGTAACCCCAGGAGAAATGATTCATACTCTGCCACATTGTTGGTCACATCAAATTAGAGCTTGAATGAGAGGGTTATCATGCTACCTTCCAGAGATACCAACAATATTCTAGCTCCATTTGCTCTGTCGAAGTACAATTTCCATACTTTTTTTTCATTTAAGTGTTGGTATTTCAACTTCCTTGTTAGGTGTATTTATGCTTCTTCTAAGAGGTTCTCATCTTATCTAAGAATAGGTAGGAGATGTTGCTATCCTTCCCATGCACTGGGAAGTTTTCTAAGCCTTTGGCTAGGGTCACTGTTTTTACAAACCTGGATTCTCTGTACAACCTCCTTTGCTTACCTCCAAAAGTGGGAATGGTGACATAAGTTAGAACTACCTTGATAGAGCCACCCACCTTGGAACCCCAAGATCTGGATAAGATCATTCCAAATCAAGGAGGTATATTAGCCACCACTATATCCATTACCACACTCTTCATCAGGATCTAAGCCAGGTTTCCCATTAGATCCTTTATCATGCTTAAGCATTTGACTCTCTTGGAGTTAAAGGAGTATAGTTCCTTGTATGATATGGTTATCTCTAAAACCGATTGTTCCATTACTCATAGTGGCATGAGGTTGTGTGAGGCCCCAGATCCCAGCATGCATATATGCAACAAAACGTCATGGATCACCAAAGTCACATAGAAAGTCACAGTAGAAGCATCCAACTCTTCCACATGCAGCTCGACAACAAGCATAGGCCTCTCCTCTTGAAGGTTCAAACTATCATGGGATGGTGTAGAGGTGGTTGGATGCATGAATTGAGAGACCTGGGGTTTGTAATGAGGCTGATTTAGAATCTCAGTCAGAGGAACAATAATTTTTACCTTTTCCAGCTCCTTCTAGAGATTGAATGTATGGGGGGCCTTTTCTATATCTCCTCTCTATGTTCTTTCTCCCTTCCCGCTGGCAGTTGTCAGCAGAATTGGTGCCTCCTTTTCTGTGTGCCCCTTAGGACAATTTCTCTCCTTATTTGTAGAGACTCCTATCTTGGGTGGGTCAAGATGGAGCTTACCTTTCCCTTTGTCTAGTGTTGGAGGAACCACTTGGGGAGCAGCTTCCCCTTACTATTATGGTTCTCTCGTCCTCTTCTTTGAAGATCTTAGGGTATACTTACATTGTGGTTGTGTTTGCATGAACTCTGCAAATTGTTTCCAATAAAAATATTTATCTTCCTCTTTTGTTGCTGCTTCATTATGATGACTGGCCTCCTAGTGAGCCATATTCTCATGTTCTTCTTCAGCAAAACCAGCATATATATTTCCCTACATCTCTTGTGTATCCGACGATTGTTCGTTGGGACCATATTCCAAGTATAAGGGATGATGGATCTTATCAAGCTTCTCCTTTCTTTCCCTTGGAAGTATTTTTAGTGGAGGCCTTCTACATTGTAGGTTATAGCCCCAGTTGTTGACTTGAGCATTCTACCTAGAGAAGTTTTTGTTCTCGATTTTGATCTTTCCAACCTTTTGTGATAAAATCTTGATGAGTTTTTCTAGATCGTCCCACTTCAGGTCTGATGATTCTCCATCTTGACCAAGGGAGGATGCCTCTTCTTTTCCTCTTTTAGGTTCAGTAGGTTCTTGCTTTGCCCTCAACTTCCCTGTCGAGGCCAGATTTTCTTCCACTTTGAGAGCATCGATCTAAAGTTGATATAGAGTGGTAGACTTCCTTTCTCTCAGGTTAAATCCAACATTACAGCCAAATGCTCCTAGGAAGACCACACTCATTGCAGCTGGGGGAGGCTTTATGTCATATGGCAGGATATTGAACTGCTTATTGAATCTTTTGATAATTTCTGAAGTATCCTCCTTCAGCTTTTTTCTTATGGCATTAAAGTCAGTGAGAAGGTACTCATGATTCCTCTTTTCTCACCACTTTTGGGTGAAAGAGTTTTCAAGTTTCTCTCATGTAGTGATGGAGGCATTGGGATTGGGTGAAAGAGTTTTCTAGCCTCTCCATCGAGGGATTGTACAAAAATTCTCATGACCACATCCAGTTGTTCCATGTTTATGTTCTCAGAAAAAGCATTGAAGGTTTCAACGTGACTCTGTGTCATGTTATCTTCTTCCCCATTGAACCTAGGCAGATGCTTTAGGTAGTCCTAGGGAATTGCACTCAAGGGCTGAGGTAGATCAAGAGGAGCATACTTATTTAGTAGAAAGCCCGGAAGAGCCATTTGGACTAGTGGGGGGAGATTAAAATTTGCTTGAGGAACTGGGGTCAAGACCACAAAGGTTGCAAGGGAAGGAGGGTACGTCAGGGCCTTAGGAGTAAGTCCTAAATAATGAGCAACAACAGGTCGAGAATTGGAGGAGGAAACTTCAAAGGCTGGTGAGATGGTAGCACAGTCTGAGGGAGTTTTCTCTTTCCATACTTTCTCGAAAATAAAAAAATTTGGGTCAAATACAAATGGGGCTTTCTGTTGGGATGTATTTGAGCAAGTATGAGACCTTTTAAAAGCCATGGTTATGAATGATAATGGGGGGGGGGGGTAGGGTGTTGTGGAGTCACCAAGGTGATATGAGTGCAATCAGAATAGACTTCACTCACCTACATGAAGGGTGCTCAATTTGTTGTATCCCAAGGGAAAAAAAAATCCTTCAATAAGTTCCCTGACAACGGCACCAAAAGATGTTGTCGCTCCTAGAGAAAACCTTGGATTGCTTACAAGACCAGTGCCTGGGCACATCTATAAAGGCATGATTTAGTTTGGGATTAATCCACTTGTCAGACCTGGATTAAATAATTCTTGCCTAACTTGTGTTCTGGATACTAGACTGAATGATTTTAATAATGCTTTGCTGGGAGGTTTTCAGAGCCCTCTTAATAATGGTCCCGTTTGGTCTTCTGTAATCCCCAGATATTAGGTTTCTTTGAGTGATCCATATATAAATGAGTTTTTGAATGCCTATATTCAGTTCAATGGTTTCAATGTCGCCCCACAAACTTTGATCGCTCAGCTTCATTCTTCTATTTGTCTTCGATTTGTTTCAAGCACAATGCCTCCACTCAATCCGAAACTATGCTCTAGAACTTTGAAAGAAGGAGTAATAGCTGGTCCCGATAATATTGCCCCCTTGCAGATACGATTTTCAGAATGCACTCTGCCTAATGAATGGAATAGCACTTACATTCCATTATCTCAAAGATATCCTCAACTGCAAACGTCAAAAGAACCTAGGCAATTGTCTATTGTCAAGCACCCTGATGGTTCTTCTGTTCTCAAATTCACAAGCCCTCGTCTTGTTAGATCCATGACTATCCTGGATAGGTCCCCATTTATAGAAAGTTGAGATAGTACAAAAGTAGTGATACCTCCTCCAGTTATGCATTCTCCTGCTCCTTTACGAGTGCCATCCATATATTCTACTCCCAAAAGGAATCAAAAGAAACCTCTGATTCACAAATATGATGATTGCCAATTCTGTGTATCTGGTCCATCTTCTAGTTTCCAACTTGAAGATCAGAAGCTTGAACTAGTGTTTCCTGATATAAAAAGCTTTAGTCTTCCCAGAGCTCCACTGGATCCAATTGCAAAGATTAATGAAAGATATCTAGAGCCTACAAACTCTAGAAGAACTTTCAAGAATGGTACTCTGAAGACAAATTTTCAATGGATACAGATGAAAAATATGACAGATACAGATCAAACTGAAATAGAGAAAATGCATAATTATACAAACTATCAGATTGTTTGTATGCTGCAGAATATAGATGATATAGCCAAAGATGTGCTAGAAATTAAAGAACATATAAAGAAAATGCATAGTGGTTATAATGAATGTTTGGGAATACAGAATGAGCACAAACAGAAATTGAATGATGTCAATTCCAATATGGGAATAATCTCCAAGTCCCTTGAACACTTGAGAGATGCACTACCACAACCTACTTCTCCACCTCATTATAGAGAAGTAGATCTTTCAAGTTCAATATTAAAGTTTTCTTCTAATACAGAGGAACCAAAAGATGGTCTTAGAAGTATTTTGTTCAAAAACATTGATAATATAGATACTGCTGAGATTGAAAAAGTACGAAAAGGAATAATGTTAGCCAGAGAGAAAACATATTTAATGAGAAATAGGCTAACCACTTTTCCTACTATTGAAAGCTTGAGATTACCAAAGGGCTATGTTAGCCTCAAAACCTTTGTGGAAAATGGCCAACCATCTGCTCCAAAAATTTTGGCTATGTCTGGTGTTACCTCTAATTCTGGAGACCCCACTCAAGAAGAAACTAGTTCTAAAAGGGATATAGGTGATACATTCACATTCCCACATAAAGGAAAGAAGGGTGACTGGGATACTTTTGCACATGACGCATCAGCCGATAATCCTTTTTCTAGATTTAAAGACAATTTGGAAAGTTTCCTTGCCAAATTTGAAAATCCATCAGCTAAAGGATTTGGTAATACACTTTTAGTAAATATTGATTGCATGAAAGGTGAAGAAGTTATAACAGTCTTGCATAATGTCCATGCTTGGGAACTACAGCGAAAAGCTGAAACTAAAGCACCATGGTCTGATATAGTTACACAAATTGTTTGGTCTTTTACTGGCATCTTAAAGCAATGGTGGGAGAAGTTGTCTGAAGAAGAAATGAACAATATCTTGAACATCCTACAGATCCCCTGAGAGCTATTTTTGATGCATTAAAACATGAATTCGTAGGGGTTGTGCCAGAGAATTCAGCACATCATGGCCAACTCTTTTTATCTCAAAGATTGTGTAACATAGATTATCTGCATGATTATTATTGTGTTATGCAAAAACTCCTTTATCAAGCAGCAGATCCTCACAATGTTGCTTATTTAAGGTATTACATATCTTCAATGCCAGGGAAAATTCCAGATTTGATTAACCAGTATATTGAGACCAACAAAGTACAAATTGAAAATTCTTCATTTGCTACAGTACATCAGTTGATAGTTTCTATTCTGCAAAGAGAATGTGCATCAGAAAAAGCTAAAAAGAATTTTAAAAAGTAGATGCATTTCAGTACGAAGCTGTGTAATAATTTTGCAGAAGCTTATGATTTTGGATGTAGGAGCAAATATAAAAAGAAAGTGCCAAAAGTTTCATGCTCATGCAAGACAGATAAGTATAATCCTAGGAAAAAATACTATCCTTCTAAGTTTTCCAAAAAGAAGAGGACGGTCTTTAGGAAAAGAGCAAAGCCTTCTAAAAGAGTAACCTGTTTTATATGTGGAAAAGAAGGCCATTATGCAAATACATGCAAAGAGAAAAAGAACAAGAAACAGTTGAAGATTATGGATGTTTTCACTATAGTCCATAATCTAGAGAATTGGGATCTCATATCCCACTCAGATGGAGAATATTTTGAAATTTCCAGTGATTCTTCTGCTTTAGACATTGATGATTTACTTAATATCAGCAAAATACAGTTGGAATCTGATTCCTCTGACTCTGATGAAACTTTTATTGCTGACGTTAAAATGTTCTGCTTCAATAAAATAGATAATTTGTAGAATCAAATTAATGACATAAAGACACAGCTAGCCCAGCTTGCACCATCCCAGTTAACAGCCAGAAGAAGATTGAAAGAAAAGCTGGAGAGTTTAGAAAAACAATTACCTTCCAAAAGGGTCATTGAGGATGAGAATTTCATGGCAAGAGAGTTTGATTCAATGTTCAAACCATTGAGTTTTACAGAAGCTTCTCAAGATACAGGTATGGATGAAATCAATACTCTCAAGAAAACAATTTGCAGTTTGGAATCATCTATTAGTTTAACAAGATCAGAAATGTTGCAATTATCAGCTAAACTTCAAAATCTTATTTCTGAATATGATGATGCTAATTCCAAATTGGCGAGAATTCTGATGAAGGATATTCCAGAAGAAATGCCCATGAAATCTAAGGAAGTAGATTTGGTAAACATCATGGGAATAGGAGATAAAGTGGTAATCCCTCTGAAAATAAAATTGCCAAACATAAAGGAATACACTTTAGATGCACAAATTGATTCTGGAGCTATGTGTAGTTGCTGCAAGTTTGGTGCAATTCCTTCTTATTATTGGCAGCCTACTAAACTGTCCTTCAAAGTTGTAAATAAAGAATTAATGGAGATTAACTATATATCTCCTGATTTCCCAGTCTATTTGAATCATGTACAGACTTATGTTACATTGTACAGTTTTGATATAGGCTCAGATGTCTTGTTAGGACAAGATTTTTTGAAAAGATTCCTCCCAGTTACCTTTGGCAAAGAATTCGTCACATTTACTACTAATGAGGGACCTGTTATGATTCCTACAAAGAATGAGTACCAGCTTAAGGTCAAGCCCAGTGAAGAAGATAATTTGCAGGACACTATGCATAATCTTACAAAAATTCAAAAAATTGTCAAGCATGCAGAAATACATGGGCAAAAGGCATTGTAGGCGATCTCAGATAAGCTACACCAAGATTTCACAGCAAGTAGGCCAGATGCTTTCTGGACCAGAGAGAAATATTTTGTAGCATTACCTTATAAAGAAGGGTATGTTCCTAAAGCACAGAAAGCAAGTGCTAACCATATGTCTCCTACTGAACAAGCCTTGTGCAAACAAGAAATTCAACAACTGCTTGAACAAAATTTGATTGAACCTTGCAAAAGCCCATGGGCCTGTCCAGCTTTCTATGTCAACAAACATAGTCAGCAAAAACATGGCAAGAAGAGGTTGGTAATTAATTACAAAATATTGAATGAGGCCCTCATGCCTATCAGGTATCCTCTTCCCAATAAAGAATTGTTGCTTGCTAAAATAGCTAATGCCAATGTTTTCAGTAAATTTGATCTTAAAAGCGAGTTTTGGCAAATTGGCATTATTCCAGAAGACATGTATAAAACCGCCTTCACGGTTCCCCATGGCCAATACCAATGGACAGTCATGCCATTTGGATTAAAGAATGCTCCATCTGAATTTCAAAAAAGGATGGAAGACATTTTTGGAGGGGTAGAATATGTAATTGTATATATTGATGATTTTCTTGTGTTCAGCAAGGATGTAAATACTCACAAGATGCATTTAGAAAACTTTTATGAAATGGTATACAAGCATGGTTTAGTTCTATCTAACTCAGAAGAAAAATTTCAAATTGGAAAAGTCAGAATAGACTATTTAGGATTGCATATAGAACAGGGTCATATAGAGCTTCAGCCTCATGTCCTTCTCCATCTTTTAAAGTTCCCTGATATTCTCCTTGATGAAAAGATGCTTCAGAGATTTTTAGGTTGCTTGAATTACATCCGGCAGTTCTACGAAAAGCAGTCTGAAGATACTAAGATTTTGCAGAAAAGACTAAGGAAAGAAAAAATCGAATGGTCCAATGAAATGCTACAGCAGTAAGGAACATAAAAAGAAAAATCAGAGAACTTCCCAACTTAAGACTACCTGACACTAATCTCCCATTCATTCTTGAAACAGATGCATCTGACCATACATGGGCTACAGCGTTGTTACAGAAACATGAAAGGAAGGAACTTGTTTGTGCATATGCCTCTGGTACTTTTGACGACACAGAAGTCAAGTATCCATCCTCCCACAAAGAAATACTTGCTGTCAAAAGGGGAATCCAAAGATTCAGATTGTTCTTGAAGAGTGTCAGGTTTTTGGTTAGAACTGATCTGAAGCACATGAAATGTATTTTGTCCAACAAAAAATTGTTAGAACAAGGAAATACCAGGATTCTAAGATGGGCTCTCTGGCTAGAAGGTTTTGATTTTGACATCGTCTATAAATTAGGTGCAAAAAATTATTTAGCAGACATGTTGAAAAGAGAAGGAGCTCCAGAAATCAAAGACATCAAGATGTTCAGACCCCTGTACAAAGGAGAAAGTTCTTCGAGTAAAAGTCCAGTCCAGTTTAGTGTCTGTCAGTCAAAAATTTGTTCAATCTCGTCCTGTAGTTAGTGTAAATATGAATTATGTTGGGATTGTTTTGTTTTAAGAGTCAAATCATTACTCGTAGAAGTCATCCAAATTATTTTGCAGATGTGGTTTGATTCAGAGTTTGGCATGATATCCTATAATAGTGAGTTACCTTATAGAGATAGGCCTTGGTGTGTCTATTATTCACTGTCTAGAGGACCAGTTCCCATCTATTTTGGTTTTGTCCAACACACAGACTGGACATGCCAAGATTATTTCTCCATCCATCAGAGGGCTAGGATACATGGTTATGTTAGAGCCATTGCATATGCAACATAGTTAGATAATGCTAATAACTGGTGGAGTCCCTGGTTTAGGTTGTTTATGTTTAAGTATATGCCTAGGAGTGAGCATATTTGTAATTTTAATTTCCGGGAAACCATTAACACTTTAATTTGGGAAATTCATATTGTTGCTCGATATGACTACACTGTAGAGTTTGAATTTCTTCATACTGAAACAGAAGTAGTCTTACAGGATAGACAACAAGATGAACCATCATTCAGTTTGAAGGTCAACTTCCATGGAGAAATTTCTACAAATCCCAGGACGAGACCAGCAAATGTGTTCCATTTTCCATTTTTTTGTTGTTTTTTGGAAGTAGCACCTCCATGGCTTGATGATGCCTTGCCAAATGATATATTTGCTCCTGACATAGAACAATTATTAGAGATGGACGAAGCCAAAAGAGCATATGCTGGTGCAGAAGAATGGAAATATAATAGTGATTGATGTATATGATCACTCATCAGCTATCATGTGCATTTTTAGTTTTCGTGGGTTTTCTTTAAAATATCCACTTTGTAATTATAATAAGCTGATGTCCTAGATTCCGACCGTCTTGTCTATTGATCATATTTTACTTTTTCATGGGTTTTCTTTAAAATATCCATTGTGTAATTATTATGAGCTAATGTCCTAGACTCCGGCCGTCATGTCTATTGATCATATGATCTTGTTATTTAGATAGTGTCAGATTTGGTCCCCACATGGCACTGCCTTTAAGGGATGAGATAACAGGTGGTAGTACCCACTTGCCCGAATCTTTTATTTTGCTCCTTACTGTTAGTCCTTTGATATGATTTCCTGCGTGATATTCATACCAAAAGGAGATTCCTCCTATCGCAGGTTTCCGGTAAAAATTTCAACCGGTTTACCTACTAAGAGATTATAAATACTAGAATTGAAAGGAGGAGGGGCATTCGGAAATTGAGAGTCTTAGGGTCGAGAAGCCTGAGTCGAATTTTGCTCCTGCTCTGCATCTTCGGACATTCTGTCTGATCTTCTTGCAACACGAGCCGAGTTCAAAGTCCTTAGGTGATTCGAGAAGCCTGTGCATTAGTGCTTGACACTGGTGTGAACCTAAAGTGGCCGGATCAGTATTTTAGTCTGTAAGTTTTGATCTTTTAGACTCAGCCTGCTCACATGCCAGGTAGCCTGTAGATTTGTTATGCTACGGCTAACTCATATCTACTAAATGCTGCAGCAGTCTATCTGAGGAAAAAGATTCCCTTTTGTAAGATTCCCAGTTGTAATGTTCACATCCATATATGAATAAAATCCTTCTGGTCATATTTCTACAACTTTTTCTCCACAACTTATATATATATATATATATATATATATATATATATATATATATATATATATATATATATATATATATATATATATATATATATATATATATATATAGCTAGGAAATCGGTTGGTTCATTTATCCAAAGAAATAATACATTAATTTTTGGTACTTCTTCATAGGTTCAAATCTCATAAATATGCATAAACATAGCAGAGGCCAAGTAATTCAAGGTCTTATAGCTTAATAAGCTTTTGCATAGAATATGAGAGAGGACACAGAGAAGGAGAAACTCATCACATAGAGCATAAGGCTTCAAGCATTCTACAATTAACACATAGACCTTGAGGCATTAAGGATTTATATACTTATTTGAGTTGCAAGTAGAAATAATGGGTGAAGGAGGGGCGAAATGCTATGATTCATGTGTTGCAGATTTAAATATATGATTTCAATAGCGCACATAGGTATATGTATCAACAGTATTGAGACAAGTGAATCTGTGATATAATTACAGGCACTTGCATTCACATATCAATACAAATAAATCTATGAGGAAGCTTGAAGTTACATTTCTAATAGCATTAATTTGCATGAATACAGAGAAGAAACATGAACATAAAATGAGATTTAACATAAGGAACACATATTGTAATACTTGAAGTGGGAATCACCACCATATCTTTGATATTCTAAAAAAGATCTTCGTTACAAAGAAAAATCATCTGAAAATGGCATGTAGTATTTTCTATAGAATTTCTGAACCTTTTCTAAGTCTTGTTTTCCCTTATTTATCTGGAGAGGGGACAAGAACATTCATTACAACAAAATATGTCTAGCCTAGTCTCAGTTGTTGAGTCAACTAGCTATCTCAGTCAAAGATGGCTTTGTGGCCCAAAACATTACAGAATTAAAAGCCTCAGTGAAAGGAGGCACGTTACAGTACAAAAAATAAATGAACATAAGATGTAAAATATACAAAGATCTCCTTGACCATCCCGTGATCGTCTCTACTGCAGGAGTTGTTTTACTTAAGGTATGGCTTCCTGCACTACTTCACCCACATCTATATTTTCTACCTTTAATTCATTCGGCGCTAGCCCCTAGACCTCTGTCACAGTGGGATTCTACTAAATCAGCCCATCCCATGCTTTGAATGCACAACTTGTTCCTCTTAAAACCATAGATGTTGACCTATCACGCCCTTTAAACCTCTTTCCTGCACTATTGGTGCCTTAACATGGTGGGTGATATGTATTAAAGTGTCACAGTGTAGTCTCTCAAGTGCAAGCCATTTCCCTCAAAAATAGGTGAAACATGCACTTTTGATTTACCCCTTAGCCCCCCTTTGTTATATCCCCTCGTGTAGCTTTACTCATATGAACGGGGGCTGGAACTAGGGTCTTAGCCCTTAGGTGCTAAGGCCTTCAAACCCATATCTAGGAGCCTTTTCCTTTGTATCATGAAATCCCACATATCGGCACTTTACCGTGCTTTTGCCTTAATCCTTTTCCTTGGACACTTGTGATCGCCAATAATGCAGGATTGCGGGATCACCTAAGACATCGTAATTGCACTACATGAGAGGGGGGCCCTTTAACTTTTTCCATAGCACGGGACAACAGTCTGGATGCGAAATCCTCCTGAGGTAGAACCACTATAACATATTGCATCCAGGAGGGATTCTCGTATATCGGAATCGCGGGCACCTTTCCTTTAGCTTTTCCCCTTAATAATTGTGATCGTTAATCTGCAGGGTGACACCATCATTGCCACATTTCACCCAATGAGTGGTGACATGTGACACCTAGAAATGGCCCCATTTCACCTCTGAAAATGCTGAAGCTAGGTGACACGAGTCATCTGCCACATCATCATCCATACTACCACGTGACAAATGATGTCAACTATCATGCTTTCTCTAAGGATCAATCAGAGGCCACTGCGTGGTCCCTTGTGGAGAGAGAAAAAGGCCTGCCTGACCCTGTTTTTGTAGGCATTTCCTTTGTTAATTAATTTTGGCCCTCCCCGATGATTTTACACTACATCGCAATATCACAATCCCACAAGCTTATTGGGGAGGTAGCCCCTCTATTCTTGTGATCGCCGATAATGCGGGATTGTGGGATGTAAGATATCGCCACATGGAGGAAAGAGAAAGGGGTGACCCAACCTTTGTTTTGTCAATCACTTAATTTGTTAATGGTTTTTGGCCCTCCCCTGAAACTTTTACACTATACTGCAGAATCGGCCCTCGCACGGTCTTTTAAGTTTGGAACCCATCGATATGCCTATCTTATAGGATTGTAGGATGCAGGCTGCGGGATTCACTGTATTGCACCACATGAAGGATTGATAAGGGGGATCGCCCACCCCTGTTTTTCATGCATTTCCTTTGTATATAGTTTTCATCCCTCCCCGACGATGTCACACCATATTACAAGATCGGCCCCCGCATGGTCTTTTAATTTTAGAACCCACCGATCTATGAGACTGAGGGATCGCTGAGATGCGGGATGCGGGGCCCTATGGGATTGTGGGACCTGCGAGACTATGGAAACCTGCAGGACTTTGGGATAGCTGGGATGTAGGATTCAGCCACGTGGAGGAGAGAGAGAGTTGCAGCCCTAACTTGGTTTTGTTCCACATTTCCTTTGTTAATCTTTTTCAGCCCTCCCCCGGCAATTTCACACTATATCGCATGATCGTTCCCCACAAGTTTTGGAGTTTGTTGTGATTGCAGGACTGTTATGACAACCAATTTGTAGGATGCAGGGCCCTACGGGATCCCCTCATACTTGGCCATTTTTTGGTTTTTTGAGCTTTCCAAAGGAAATCTTCAACGGGCCCTAACTTCTGATCTAAGAGTCCTTTTTTGGACTTATATATACCATTGGAAAGATTTTTCTGAGCACTAGGCAATGGAGAGGGTCTAATTAAGCTTTGAGATCTTCTGTGGCCTGGGAAAGTGGCTCCAAACTTCACTATTCCTGGGCAACCTTGACCAATTGAAACCCACAATGCAATGAGTGACAACAGGTTCCTTGCTAGTAATTCTCATCATTTTATTTTCAACATTCAAGGCACCCAACATTGGGCCTCTGTTAGAATAACCTTGGTAGCTCTTTTAACAAATATGACAAAGGAACATGGAAAAGAAGTAGTATGAAATGCAATCTAAACATGGACTAAATGACTAGAGGATTTAGGAATTTTATTAAATAGAGATACACATATTTGATTAAAATCCTTAATATTTTCCTTACTATGCATTTCAATTTTGGATAATTCCATCACTAATGTGGCTAGTGTTTTATCATCACAATTTTTTTTTGTGAATATATCTTCAAAGGCATCCCAACTATGAATTTAAATAGTTGGTAGGATGAAATACCAATTTGAATATTTTCCTTCAAAGTTGTAATGAAATAACCTACATACAACATCTTCATGTAACATGTCTATGAGGTTAACTACTAACATGAATTGCCTAATATGATCTTTAGGTTCTTCTTTGCTATCAGGATCAAAATCAGGAAAAAAAGATCAATGTTGGAAATAATACTGAGAGGAAGGTGAATCAGTATTATCAGATCAATAATTTTCTTTCCCAAATAGAGTTATATACGCTACTTCAGCTAAGTGAACCAACATGTACACGTGACTGTACTTAAAGCAACTAGCGTATATGCAAAGAACTTTTGATTTAGCCAATTTATCATGCATTGAACTTTAACTAGTATATCAGAGATTTATTAGATAGTGCAGTAAAAGCAAAATAAAGCATCACACATAAGCAACACACATGAACATCAAGATATGAGGTGGAAACCCAATGTGGGTAACAACCACCTGCTGTTGTCGTCTATGTCTTCCTTTAAAAATAAGAAAAATTGTTTACAATCTTGTACTGGTGCAGACTCATACCAGTACACAGGCTTCTACCTGCAGAAGGTTACAACCTTCTCTCATTATCCAGCTTCTACTGGAAGGGATCTACAACCCCCTAGCTCTTGTACTAGCCAATATGTTTACTAGTACGTAGGTGGAAACCTACAGAAGGCTACGACATTCTTTCTTCCTCCAAGGACCACGTTTCATAAATTTTCAGACTGGATCCATCAACAACATCATAACTGCAATACAATCATCAAATACATCAACATCAACCAATCACTGAAACTCAATCATCACTTTCTGAATCAACCACAACTGAATCAATCAATCACTTTGAAAACTCATCGTCACTATAGAAAATCACAATCAATCTGATCATTCATAATACCGTCACCAGAATACAGTCATCATAAACTAGAGTAGAACCTAGAACTCTGCAACAACAAACAAAAACAACTGAAACATACTTCATAAGGTATATGCTACTTCCATGTGTCAAACCAGCATGTATACACACTTTTATCAAAGCCAACCAGCGTACACATCTGCAAATATTAATTCATAATTGTGCATCTATTCCGGACTTCAGTTATACCCAGATCATAATATTTACAAAATAACACATGCGTCAATATTTAGATCTAGATTATACATGATCAAACCACATAATGATAATTCATTTCAAGCCTTAAGATCTCGATCCATCATTAGATCTTATCCTTCATAAACCACTAAGGTTCATCCTTGGTTCAAATCAAGCACAACACCATAAGCCAATAACCTGCATACTAGATCTCACACTTCATCAGATATTTGATACTTGCACACTTGGCCTAATGATCTTCTCCTCCTTATATAGTTTTAGGCACTTCTCAATACCATGGACCAAAGCCACTTAGGACCAATACCTTGGACCAAATACCTAGGGTCAATACCTTAGACCAAATACTTTGGACCAATACCTTGGACCAAAAACTTAGTTTTCCAAGATATATGCGCTTTTCCTTCTGTGAAAGTGCGTGTGTATGTATACACTACTTGTGTTCAGTGAACCTGCGTATACCGCTCTTTCTTAATTCATTGTAGTCTGATCTGTAATTCTTTGTTGTTGACATGTTGTATTGTGATCTTTCATTTGAGTGAGTTGCCATCAAGGACAACATCTATATCATAATGCCAACAACTAGTAATCCTCGTCATTTTATTTCCAACATTCAAGGCATCCAACATTGGGCCTCTGTTAGAATAACCTTGGTAGCTCTTTTAACAAATATGGCAAAGGAACATGGAAAAGAAGAATAAAATGCAATCTAAACATGGACTATGTGACTAGAGGATTTAGGAATTTTATTAAATAGAGATACACATATTTGATTAAAATCCTTAATTTTTTCCTTACTATGAATTCAATTTTGGATAATTCCATCAATAATGTGGCTAGTGTTTTATCATCACCGAAATTTTTAGTGAATATATCTTCAAAGGCATCCCAACTATGAATTTAAATAGTTGGTAGGATGAAATACCAGGTTGAATATTTTCCTTCAAATTTGTAATGAAACAACCTACATACAACATCTTCATGTAGCATGTCTATGAGGTTAACTACTAACATGAATTGTCTAATATGATCTTTAGGTTCTTCTTTGCTATTGGGATCAAAATCAAGAAAAAAGATCAAGTTGTTGGTAGATCATGTTGAACTCTAGGAATATCTAGTAACTACATCTAAATAAATATAAGATCTTCTAGGTTTTTGTTGTCCTTTGACTTTGTCCATGACTAGGGGAGGTGAAGGAATTTTTGGAAAACAAAGATTTGAAGGGTAAATTGTAGTGGTTGATAAAGAGGACTTTTAGGTGATGCATAGGTATGAAGTAAAGAAAATGTTTATTCTTCAAATATAGATTCTTTTGATTTTTCTTAAAGTCAAGTGTGTTTTCCTCTTGTAGGAAAAGGGTATTGTAAGGTTTATTGTCTAAAAGTTGGCTATGAGCTCTAGTGAGAGTTATAAAATTATACTATAAATGAGAGATAGAGGAACAAGGTTGGTGTGAACCAATAGTTTGGGAGGAGACTTCTCCTAGAATTTGTTCAATTTGTTGTCTGATATTTTAGATTTAAGGAAACGATTAAGTAGTTGAGGAGCAATTTTGATAATATCCTCAAGATAACTCAATATTCATACTTTTAGAGGTGATCTTAGATTCAGAAACTTCTAGTTGAATGGAATGAATCATTGGTTCTGATATGAGAGGATCAACATCTAATTGATCAACTTCAGAGGTTTGGGAATTAGGTTTGTGAGGGGTGCTTGAAGTTGATTGAGGGTTTGAGGGAGATGATGATCCTTGTGAATGGGCATTAGTTTTGTAAGTTTCTAGTTCCACTTATCATTGGATGCCTTCCTTCTAGCACCAAAATTGTTGGTTCTTGGGTCAAGATTGCTCAATCAAGGTCCCAATTAGACCTATTACTTGTTTGGTATGGCAATCCTCACTGGGATGTGGACCTCATTTCCACTAAGAGATGTTGCTCCTAAATTTAAAAACTCTCTAAGAGAAGTTTCTAAAAAATGAAAAATATATCTAAAGTACAAGAATGAAATCTAATTATGCTGATCTAAATGATTGAAAAATATAATCTATTTATACTCTTAACTATAATTTTATCCAGGAAGAAATTTAAATTATGTATGAATTAAAATGGAATAGTTGCAAAAGGACATTTATATCATCAAATAGAAATGATAGTTAAGCTCAACTGTAAACAATGCATTAACCAAATAAATATTCAAATGAAAACACAAAAGTTACAAAAATCATGCAATACCTTTACTTAATCAGTTCAAAATATATCATGCTTTTGAATTTGTTGTTATCAGTAGTACAATAACAACTCATCAAGGCACACGAAATTGAAAAATTAACTGAGAAAACAATGGATACTTTGTTATAAAATATCAACAAACAAATGTAAATAAAAGTACCACACTTGTTTTTGCATCAAAGAACAAAATATTCAATTGCCTCTTGTATTCTTCAAAAATATGATTTGTACAATAGTGCTTAGAGAATTTCTTAGAAAATTCAAAACCTCTTCTAAGATCTCAGGAGTTCCTTTAAATAAAATTATAAAATAACAAATAGAAGGTTCTTCCTATTTTGTTATAGCAAAAATATAATAGCATGTGAAGATAAGTTGAGGACATTATGATTTCAAATAGAATTTTGAAGCTTGTACTGATTGTTCTTCACTCAATGGACTAAGAAGCTTCCATAGGTGTTTTCCTTTGGGAGGAAATTATAAGATCTTTGATATTAATATAGGAGGTTCCATATGGATTTTGAGCTTGTAGTCAAATATCATGCCTTCTACAATTGACAACTATTCTAACAACTTTGAAGTAGTTTGTTTGGAAATTAGATAATACCCTTGAGGTTTGACCAAGAACTGATTAACGACTTCGGGTCAACCTTTTCCAAACATTTAATATTCTCTTAGATGAATTTTCTATGTGTTTGAACTTCACTATTGAAATATTTTTCTTTAATCATCTATCTGAAGAATATACCTCAAGCATATCTATACCCTTGAAAACTCTAATTGTTGAATCAATCAAAGTGAAAGCGTTTTTGGCTTGTTTCACCAATCCCTTATATTGCTTCGAATTATTTTTCCATATCCATAAGGAAATTTCTCCTTTTAATTTCTTTGTCTCTGAAATATGAGGGAGGTTAGGGGGAATAGCCTTGGCCTTGGATTGTGAAGACTTTAATTTGATAAAACTAGCATGAATCTAATCCAACTTGATCTCTTTATTTGTGATGTTATCAAAACTGTTATTAATTAAATCCAATTGACTTTGAATCATATTCAAGTCTTTGAAAAATTATTCTTGAACCTGCTAGAGTTGTTCATTTGCTTTCATTTCTTCTTGCTTAAATATGTTGATATCAATCATCCCTTCCTTTAATTCTTGCATTTGAAGCTAGAGTTGGGAAATATGTTTGTCGTTTTAGTTCTCCAGGAAAATAGTGAGTTATTTCCCCATGTTGATTTATCTTATGATCTTTTGTTACAGAGATTTTAACTACCCAAAATGTTGTTGTTGTGTTTCCAAGAATTTAAGGCTGAGATTTTCTTTAAACTACGTTTGATGTTTCTTTAGTTTCTCCTCCAATTGAGCTATTCTATTATCCTAATGTTTGATTATTTGGTTTAGATTATTACCATATGTTAGCTAAATAAAATTCCCCCATGGAATCTTCCAAGTCACCTGCTCACTACACATCATTGTATTTAGAAGCATCCCAAACTATGGTTTGTTGTACTGGGGGTTCATCATGTTGTAGTTTCCTCTTTTTAGTTTTTCCTTTAATGATGGCTCTCTTCTTAATACTAACAAAATAATCAATAGGATGAATACCCTCCTCTTTAATGGGTGATAAAGAATATATTAATTCACACTTAGGGTTGAAACCCTAGGAATAATGGATATAGGAGCCTTGGATATGATTCCATAAGATACCATACTGGTAGATTCCTTTGTTTCTTTTCCTCTGGTTGGAGAAGGAAATTCATGACTAGTAATGTGTTGCAGAGGTAGTATTTGTTCTAGTTCCACTTGAATAACATTCAAGGGGAGTGGATTTTCACTTTGAATTTGTGCCTTAATGAATTTTCCTGTTTGGGCCTTTTCAAATAAGGTTCATTCCTCTTGCAACTTCTTTTCTTCTATTTTTTGTTGATTTACTATGTGATCTTTTCAATAATTGAGAAAGGATCAACAAGTGTTTTGATTGTTTGAGATTCTTTCCGAGCTAAAACATATGTCTCTGTTGGTTTTTGTTGAGGCATTTTTTGTAGAACCTTTCCTTGTGGTATTTCCTTTATCTAAACTGTTGCTTCCTTGTTCTTTACTTATTTTTTGTAGAATTAGCAGGAGGCATCTCGTCCTTATATTTTTGGATGTTAGAAACTCAATTGGTTATTAAGGAGTTATTGTGTACTCTCTACAAACTTCATTATATGATTTCCCCAATAAAAACATTATCAAAACATAACTCTTCATGAACATATATATTTATATTTGTTTGAATACAATGTTTAGATATGATCTCTCATGGATCATATCATTTGAATTGAATGCAAGACAAATAGATAGTATCTAACATCACAATTTGAATCTTGGCATGTTGAGCTTATGTAGGGTATAGAGGCCAATACGAATCAGGGAAAAGGGTCAAATTTTCTTAGTTGAAGCCTGCAATTCTCTAGCTAGTCCAATGGCTACTTTTTTGTGGGCTATTTGACGAAATACAAGCCTATCAAGGGAAAACTTGGGAAGTGCATGTGGAGAAGAAAGACAACCAAAATTTTTGATATAAGGTTTCTTCTACATACAAATCTCATATTTAATCTAATCCATGCATGGCTTAGTTAGTAAACATGGGCGACAAGGTATCAAAGATTTTCTAATGGAAATTGATTATCACAAAATGGTAAATTTCATAAAAATGTTCCTTTTCATTATGTTCTCATAGTTTTGAATGATAAATATGTATAGGGCCAGAGCTTGGAGTCCATCACTAGTTCATGAGAGGGAAGGGAGTGTGAAAACATATGGCATTCGTTATATATGTTGACATATAAAAGGAAGGATTTTCTCCTAATTCTTTGGTCTTATGGAAAGACTCAATGTGTTTGTAGATATTATCTTATAAAATATCAACCCAATTGAACATAAATACATGTAAGGCTCTCTACATAAGGGGAACCTAGTCTAATCGAAAGTGAGAAGGGTCCTTCTCATTGAATTGTCAACTCGGTAGAGTGGAAACGTAATAAGGAACTTGCAAGAGGTGGTAGAATAGATTTGAGAGAATTCTACATGAAATTTATTTTCATCATGCTACCATTCTTTGATTAACATAAGAATTTGTACATCATATTACACACATTCATCATCATGGAAGTACTTGAGGAAGGAAGAATTATAAGTCATCTCAAGTTTAGGAAGATGATACATTACATGCAACTATTCATTTGGCATGAAGGATCTGATTATATTCTTGTGCTTGTCACATATCATCTACGTTAGAAGGTTGACATATTTTAGCACTTAGAAAACCATATCTATGTAAAGAAGCAGAGTGGGTCTAACTAACACCTTTTGTAGAGAACATTTAGAAATATCTCGAAAGGAAATATCATGTTTTTGAGAAGATTTTTCGGCGGAAATCACATTATAATAATTTTGTCAACGCGTTTCGAACCAACAAGTGTGGTTCATCGTCAGGACAAGTTGAAGAATCAGATCATGGTTGCATGTTAAATAGGGAGAGCAAATCTTCCAACTGCTATATTTGACTAGGAAACTGCTATATTGGGCTGGGCAATTTGACTGAGAAACAACTAAATTTTACTGGCCAACCTGACTGGACCAAGGGAAAAGGATTGGAAAAGTTATTTTTGTTATAATTATTACCAAAATTTTTGTTATATTTATTACCAACATTTGTATAAAGGTAAAGTATGTATTTAATAATCAAGAGAATGAAACAATTAGTTATTGCTAGGTCTTTTCTCTAATTATAATTATATAAATAAATGGTTTGTTAATTATTATGAAAGTTAGTTTTTGTTATATTATTACCAAAAA
>APFE030845987.1:98006-126290 GCA_000404065.3 Pinus taeda
TGAGAAGAGGCAAATTCCTTAAAATCCTTGAAGAATAATAGGGTTGGTTAATTCATTTATAGTTAACTATATTCAAAAAGGGGGTGCGGGGGACGAAGGGGAGGGGGTGGTGGAGTGAATCAATAGTTAATATCAATGTTTAGGAAAAGAAGGAATATTCATAATTCATTTGTTCATACAATAAAGTTAATGAAAAGGATTATTCATCTGGAGGGAGTGAAAGAAAATCGAAACCACAGAATAAAAACTAAAAATAGAGAAATGAGAAGGGAAAAAATGGAAAACAAACAATCAAGGGGATGAGGGGGGAAAACAAGGAAGACACGGGCTAGGGACGGGTGGGGGAGTGTAGGGAAGCGACTAGGAGGAGAGGGTAGGGATCCAACAACTAGTAATTTTCCAGTTGTCATCTCTATTGAGGTTGCTCGGCCTTTTTTCGATTTCTATGGCTTCCCTAAATTTCTGGTGATGGAAATGTGCCACCTTGGCAATAACACGGGCCTTCTCAATGCATACATGGTGCTTAGTATTCTCCACATGTTCTGCCAGGGCTGAAGACCAGGTCCTCCGATTTTTTATGTTGGTTGATTGCTCATTAATCCTTTGATTAATAGAGCGACCAATCTCACCCACATATGGGGTCAACTGGGTCTTTTACTGATCTAAGGGAGCTATGGATGGTGTTAAGGGGTCTAAAGGTTGACAGAACATTATGCTTCCTAAGGATTCTAGCAATCTTATCAGTGGTCCCCTGGATGAAAGGGAGATGAACCCCTAAAACTCGCTCTTTAGGGTCTTTCTTGACCAATGAATTCTTGTTGGCTTTGAGGAAATCTTTCTGACACAAGTGCCTACTATAAGCATTATTAGCAAAAACATTAAGGAGATGAGCATTCTCTTTATCGAGACTCTTTTCATCAGAGATCCTTAGCGCACAAGTAGCTAACATGTTGAGAACACCCATCTTTTGAGCGGGGAAATGATGGGAGCTGGCATGAAGATACTGCTCAATATGAGTTTTTTTCCGAAACACTTGGTGGGAGACAGAACCATCATCATTCCTTGGAATGAGAACATCAAGGAAGGGAAGGTGCCCATCAACTTCCTACTCCATAGTGAACTTTATGGAGGAGGATTGATTGTTGAGATGATTGAAGAAAAGATCCAACTCTTCTTGGCCATGAGACCAGATGACACCCGTGTCATCAACAAATCTCTTCCAAAGCTTGGGAAGGAGATGGGCTAAGGCCAAATCCTTGGATTCAAAATCTTCCATAAAAATATTAGCAACAACCAGGGACAAGGAGGAGCCCATGGCAACACCATAGGTTTGTTCGAAGAACTCACCTTCAAAGCTGAAAAAAGTGGAAGTGAGACAAATCTCAACTAAACGAGCAGTATCAAGGTCCGTGAGGCGGTTGATGACATCAATGGCCTCTTTTATAGGAATGAAAGTGTAAAGGGAGACCACAATAAAGCTCACAAGAATTTCCCCAAGGTCAAGCTTTATGCCCTTAAGCTCTTCAACAAATGACGAAGAGTCTTTGACGAAAGACTCTGTGAGTCCAACCAGGGGTCTAAGCTTTAAGGTAAGGAATTTTGCCAGAAGGTATGTAGGACCACCAATGGTATTGAAAATGGGCCTCAGGGGGCCCCCCTCTTTGTGAATATTTGGAAGTCCATATATCCTTGGAGTGATGGGGCTACTCTCAATGAGTTTATGGTTAAGGGAAGCCACAGAGTTACAAGACTTGATGGCAAGAGCCACTGCCCTTGAGATCTTTTTCAGGGGATTCTTGGAAAGCTTCTTGTAGTTTGCACTATTACAAAGATGATCCAACATCTTATGGCGATAATCCTCTTTGTCAAGGATGACGACAACCCCTCCTTTATTGGCTTTTAGAACCATGATATCTTTATTGTGGTTTAAGGATTTGAGGGCCTCAAATTCATCCCTACAGATGTTGCTACTAGGGGGCTTAGCCTTCCCGAGGACAATAGCGCAATCTTGCCTTATAGTGTCCTTAATATTATTGGGTAAGCCCCTAATCCCAAACTTTATGTCGCATATAATGTCTTCTACCAGGATATTTTTAGGGGCTAGGGAAAAATTTAAACCTTTACCCAAAAGACTAAAGACGGAAGGGGAAAAGGAGAATCTAGAAAGATTAATAACCTTATTAGACGAGAAGGAGGGGGAAAATTATTATTATTATTATTATATCTATCACTAATAATACCATTATTATCACAATTATAATTAATGGTCTTACCATAATTAATGTTATTATTAATATTGTTATTCTTATTATTATTAATATTAATATATTTGTTACGAATAGTATTAGAAAAATCTTGATCATAACTATTTTCAATACTACTACATAAACTAACCTTGTTAACCTCATTATCATTATGTTTATTTACCTTATTAATATATGCATAATTATTATTAACCTTATTATTAATATATGCATTATTATTATCATTCCATAAACTAAACTTATTATTAATATATACATTATTATTGTCATTACGTATAATGACCTTATTAATATCTGCATTATTATTATTAATGCAACCTAAACTAGCCTCATTAACCTCATTGTCACTATGTTTATTTACCTTATTAATATATGCATAATTATTACTAACCTTATTATTAATACATGCATTATTATTATCATTCCATAAACTAAACTTATTATTAGTATCTGCATTATTATTATGCCCAGAACAAAAGTCGACTTCTTTGAGACTGAATGCGTTTGACATATCCAAATCTGAATTAAACTTATGCTTATTAAAAGGAAAATTTACCACTAAACCAGAGCACGGACCAGGCTTCGGTGAGGGAGGAAGAATAACCGAGGAGGCGATGACCTGGTTTCTTGACTCAGTGCGCCGGGTGAGGACAACTGGATCAGATGGGACGAGTTCTCGAAATGGCGAATGCGACTGATTTGAGGCCGAGTTCGATGAAACATCTGTGCTGGAACTAGGGCTGATAATTGCTAAGGTGGAAGAAGAACGCCCGACTGAAGGGGGGAGACCAGGTTGCAACAAGGTCTCTGATGCGCTGGATAGCGGTTGGGGGATGGAGCCACAGGCGGAAGGACATTCCGGATCGTGGGGATTACGTCTGGACAATGCATGGATGGGGATCGGATGGAAAACCTCTGGGGAGCCGGCATCTTCGTGGGAGACGGAAGATAAAGCAGGGTTCGCAGGTCCACCAAAAATACTGTAAACCCAAGGCTGAAGGGCAGATCGTTGGCTAGCGGAAAGCTGGCTATGGGACTCTTCCTCCAAGGATGCGAGAGGGTCACCAAGAGCAGAAGACCTTTGGTCCAACCTCTGGAACTTTGAAGCCTGTTGTTGCCTCCAGAGATCTTCCGTTCTTATCGATTTAAGAGCTAAACATGGATCAATTCTTGCCCAAAGGGAGGCGGAAATTAACCCTGAAAGTTCCAGATGTAAATCTAGAAGATTCCGAGAGAGCATATCTAGGGTTCTCCTAACCCTGTTAATTTCGGATTTCAGCGATGCTAAACTGGCCTCAAAAAGACAGGACGGTTTTGAGGGGGGGTGTGTGGAGGCCATGATTAATCTCGGAAAACACTGGGATGATGGAGGAATTTCTGCATCTCTATGCTATATCTGATTTCAACTTCCAAAATTGCAAGCGTGCCTCTTCAAAATGTTGAACTTTAGTCGCGAAGGATCTTTCGCGCAGGGATTCAATTGTTGAATTTAAGCTTTTGTGCTCCATATTAAGTTTTTGAGAAGATTTTTTGGGGGAAATCACATTATAATACTTTTGTCAACGCGTTGAAGACTCAGATCATGGCTGCACACTAAATAGGAAGAGCAGATCTTCCAACTGCTATATTTGACTAAGAAAGAGCTGTATTGGACTGGGCAATTTGACTGAGAAACGACTAAATTTTACTAGCCAACTTGTCAGAGAGACAAGAAAATTTATTTTTGTTATAATTATTACCAACTTTTGTATAAAGGTAAAGTATGTATTTAATAATCAAAAGAATGAAACAATTAGCTATTAATAGGTCTTTTCTATAATTATAATTATATAAACAAATGGTTAGTTAATTATTATGAAAGTTAGTTTTTGTTATATTTATTACTAAAAAATGTAATCACTAAATCAAACATTAATCATTAATAACCTTAAATCATTAATATAATATGGAATAATATGTAAATATGTATTTTCCGAATTAAATGTAGATATATAAATAAATAGTTAGTTACTTATTATGCAAGTTAGTTTCTTGTTATATTATTATCATAGACAGAAATTGTAAGAATTAACTCCGGAGACCCTAATCTATAAATAGACCTATCTAAAATAAAAACATAAATCAATTATTTATATTTTATATTATATAAGTTTATTAAACCTAATAAGTTAAATAATGAACCTCTCATTAAGATAAAGGAATTTAAAAGAGTTGAGAAGAGGCAAATTCCTTAAAATCCTTGAAGAAGAATAATGTTGGTTAATTCATTTATAGTTAACTATATCCAAAAAGGAGGGGGGCGGGGAAGGAATATGATGCAGGGCTAGTACATTAACCCAACAATCCTGTAAGGTTAACACTAAACCCTGTTGCATAACCCAGGGTAATGCTCTAATTCTAGGTGATTAATCATTAATATATTACTATGGGTTAAAAACAATCCCTCTTCAGCCTTACTCCTTATTCTCATCAATCAATTCTATAAGCGGAGACATTTCCTCTAAATTAATTTTATTAAATGAAATATTCCACAATCCTTTTCTACATGGCTTGTGGGACCTCCTAGCGTGAATACCCATAATAGAACTTTATACCATAAGTTAAGCGCTGAGCCAACACGTGTCCTCTTTTTAACATTGCAAACAAATTGGTTTACTTTGCGATGACTTAACACTTTTCTCATAAACCTATCGAATTGCGAAGTTGATTCCGCTCCATGATCTCCACTGTTGGTTCAGTGCGAATCCAACAACTATCGCATTGTCCGCTCACCAAGTATCCTGGACCATCTCCACCATCGATGTGACATGTCCAATCGAACAACCATCATGCAGATTCTAGCACGATCGATATTTGGTCGAGAGCACACTAGAAAAGTGGTTTTCCTTTTCCATCATGTGCTACGTGTCACTCACTTAGGTTAATCATGTGAAATTTAGAAATATCGGTTACCACTTTCTTACCCACGCGAAATACCACTTACCATAAACATCACCGACTGCTGACTTGTGAAGTGTTGACCGATTTAACATGCGATCTACACTTTAATTTGAGCCGTCCATCCTCCCTTTTCAACAATGTGACTTAATCTCCACTGTTCTTTCGCCCTTCATTGTCTCTTTACAATCCTTTAGGAAATTGAGAAAAAGCATGTGTCCTGCACTATAGAAGATAGTTCTCAATCTTCTCCTATCTACTGCGAAAACCAATTGTGCTCGCTTCCGCTGATCTCTCCGTCCTTTCAAAAGGAAAATCTCGATCTCTACATGCCTATACACATGTTTTATTAGACAATTAAATACTAATCCTGTAAAGGAAATTCCGTCAGTCATTCACGATATTCAACACAAAAATTCCACAGTATTTCTCAGATTCACAGTCAACGCACCATAAGGCTATTAAGACACATATAGACACAAATTCTCACACATGATATATATACAAATCCACACTGTTTTGGTATTTTTATAAGATATTTACAAAGAAAACAGTCACATTCGATTGTTTCAGTATTTTTCCATAAAATCCATCTACTGCTCTTCCTAACTCCTCACTCTTGCTCTTACTATCCTCTAGCTATCTAACCCTTAACTAGCCTCTAGCTAATCTCTGGGTCACCTCTCAAATTATTCAAAAGATCACAATTTATACAAAAATGGATTCATGAACCAATTTAGTTTAGATCCAACAATCTTTCACTCTCTCCCAAAGTATCTCTCCAGCTCCACTCTTTTCTCAAACAGAAACCCAAATCAATCATTTAAATCCCTCAAATCCTCACTCTTCTTAGGATTACTCAACTGTCTCTAAGATCTTTACATTCACGACATATTCTCCATAAATAAATTTACAATTAAAATCCCCTCAACTCAACTAAACTTAGGAAAATAAATAAAATGATTAAGGGACCCCACTCCCTTTAGTAAATGTGAAAAAATACTCATGGGTCTTATAAGCTTTGAAGAATGCTCCTACATCAGACTCCTTAGGTTGAAATAATTCATGGACTCCTATTTATGAGTCACCCAACTACTCTTGTTGCAAACTTCGTCAGATTTCAACTTCCAACTCGCTGTCTGCCCTCTTTCAATTGTAGGTGCATTTATTGCCTTCTCTCTTTCTCTTGGATGCCAAACTCTGTATTGTGGATGTCTTTGTGCTCTACTGTCATGAGCATCTCCTTTGAATAATGTTTTGGTGCTGATATCCTGCATAAACAACTCCTGAAACAACATCAATTTTTGTTCCTTTTTCTACTGCTATCTTGTCATCATCTCAATAGAAATGAGCTCCAACTTTTTGTATTTTCCACTATCTTGTACCTGACTGTTCATTCTGATTTCTGCCCCAATTACAAGCATCTTCTTCTATCTATAGACCATTTTCCTTATGTTGTCCTGTATATCCTTCCATCTTTCCTTGACTTGCTGACTTTAACAATTCCTCATGCTCATCACCTTTGTAGTTTTTATCATCCACCTATCCAATAGCTTGAGTAGAAACCTCTCAATTTCAAAAGAAGATTGGTTCTTATTTGATACAAAAACATATAACCTTTCAACCACATATTGTCCATCAGTTGCAAATATTTTAGTTATTGAACGTTGTTCAATTTCCTCCATATTCCTATTAAATTTAACTGAAATGTTCATTCCAATTTTCAATTGCAAATTCAAAATAAACTCTCGATATTCCAATCTTCTTTGTATCAAAAACAAAACTGTTTGTGGACTGTACTTTCACATCCTTTGCAATTTTCTTTCTCTTCTGCAATGACTTGTTTAAGAGCTATGCCAACTCTCCTTCCTTCATCCCGAACTTCTGAGTGAATTAGTTTCTTACTCTCATCTTCTTGTTTTGATAAGGAAAATTGAGTTTCGGCATTTCCATAACTTACATACTTCTTTATGTTTACGTGTGCAAACATATCTCCAAGAGCAGTTTGTCCTTCATCCTGAAAACTACATTCAACAATTAATAATTCAAAATTAGAAAATACATTACATTTTCTGCTAACTCTACTCCTTAATTTCTCTGATTTATCATTTTTTTGATGCCCATATGACATATCAAACTTGTCATATCCTCCTCCATATTGTCTTGTCTCGAAAAAGTCTTCTTTGTTTCTACTTTTCTCTTAATGTTGTCTAATTTCTGAATTATGTTCTCTACTCTTCTCTTTGGTCTTCCTTCCTTTCACACTTCTTTTCATTATTCCTATTTCTTCCCTACAAATCTGTACGCTACTATGTTGCCTTTTCCATTCCTCTTTCTTTTGAATCAAAATATGCCAATCTCTTATTTTAGAACCTAAAGTTATCTTTGTTTCTATACAGGAAACAAAATCACCATATACAATAAATTTTCCATTCCACTGTAAAGTCCCTTTTACAACAGTAAAAATTATTGTCAACACCATGAATATCACCTTCCATTGAACCCCTTTGTTGCTTACTGCATATGCATAGTTCACGAAAGCATCCTTGTCTTCATCCTCTGAGATCACATGTCTCTTTTCAAGTTGTTGATTACATCCACCCTAACTCTTTTTGCAATTTGTACATATAACATTGTCTTCAATTTTCTAATGTGCCTCAGTCTCTACCAACCTCTCTTTAAGTTCCTGATTGTCCTCTTTTCCTTTCTTCTTCACAGCCTTTAATGGATTAACGATACCTCCTTGGATTGAATTCTCCTTATAAATTTATGTTTTGTCATCTTCCATAGTGCAATCTTTAATAAGAGTCCTTTCCATTAATGTTTCATTATATCCTCCCAAGACAATTTCTTGCCCATTAACTATCAATACAAGTTCATAATTTTTGAATAAAAATTGAAGAGATATTTCCATTACCTCAAGTGTTTGTACTACACATACACTCTTGCTTGCTCCTGTCATAAGGTTATCTTCATACCTCTTTCCTACTTCTCCTTTTGCAATCTGCAATTTCCTTTTGTCTTCAGGCTGTCTACCATCTTTTTGCCAAGTATTACTAGATTCATCATCCTCAGCTTCCTTAGTAGTCTTCAACATTTGTCCATCTTTAGTGTCATTGAATACATTTTCAATCAAGAACTTTTCTACTACAACCATCTCTTTTAACAATTTCATTTCTTCAACAATTTGCATAAACATATCTTCTAAAGGTTGTTCGTCACCTGCATACATACACAAATCATCAGTTTCAAAAATAGGCTCCTCTTTATTTGATGTTTCAATCATCACATCTCTCTACTAATCCAAACTTGTCCAACAGTTCAGAAAATCATTAATGATTCCTTCCTTAGCAAGGTAATCTTCTTGCTTAGGTAGATAATAGTCATCTTCCATCTCTAACTCAGCTGCTCTAAGTTCTCTTAATGTGATATACATTCTCCTCTTTATCTATTTCTGCAACAGCTTCCACTTTATCTTCTTTCTTTTCATAGTCCAACCATAACTTTGGTCCTTTTCACATTTTTCTAGTAGACTTATTATGGCATCCACACCTGCTTTCAATTATGCAATGTCTCTGTCAAATATCTTTTGACTCATCTCCTCTCCTTTGCCATTTTCCTTGGCATCTTTCTTTCTTCTGTTGTGGCTTCTCTCTGAACCCCTACTATGACTATCAGTAGTCATTTCCTCATTATCTCTATGAGTTCCTCACTCACTATGAGCTACACTAAGCCTCTGCAACAACAAGTCCTCCCTGTTGTCACTTACCTCACCAATCCCCTCTCTAGATTTGGTCTTTTGGCAAGCACTGGTTCTCTATCTCTGGAACCTCTTGAGCACTCTTTTCTACTCTTTTTAGGCTTATACCCTCAACTCGCCTTCTCTTGAGAACAGTTTAATTGTCCTCCCTATCCAACTTTCAGTTGGAATATTTAGGTTCACTGCCACTAACACAACTCCTTTTACACAATTGCTACTACGTGTTGCTGCTATCATTCTATTTCCCTATAAAAACAATTCAAATGGACCAACATCAAAATACAACTCATACCTTATGGTCTATCTCTTTAACCTTTCACTGGCTTGGCAATACACATGCTTCTTTACTTTTCATTGTCTGTACTTCAGTTCTTCTTTCTACTAAATTTCTTTTCTTACTCAGCATATCCATATTCACTTTAATTCCTTACAATATCTCTACTGCAATTTCTTCATTTTCTTTTTTGTCATAACTACCTGGCTAAAAATTCATTACCTACTACTTGCATTCACCTACATACATCATTGAAGTCTTAAAACCTACAAGATCCTTCCTGATCCTGTCTTTCTCAAATCCCTTTGCCACAATCTATCTTGAATGAACCGACTAAAGTCTTCATTTCCTGTAACATTTCGGAATTATTCTTTGCATAAAATCTTGTGTTCTGATCTCCCAACACCAATTCCTTTCAGATCATATCCCTCTATATCTGAATCAATTACCAACATAATTCTACACATTTTGAGAATAAATTCAATCTTTCAACCAATCTCCACAAAGTATTAATCTCTGCTTTGATACCAAATTGATATAGGGCTAGTACCTTAACCCAACAATCCTGTAAGGTTAACACTAAACCCCATTGTATAACCCAAGTTAATGTTCTGATTCTAGGTGATTAATCATTAATATATTACTATGGATTAAAAACAACCCCTCTTCAACCTTACTCCCAATTCTCATCAATCAATTCTATAAACGAAGACTTTTCCTCTTAATTAACTTTATTAAACGAAATATTCTGCAACCCTTTTCTACATTGCTTATGGGACCTCCCGACGTGAATACCCATAATATAAATTTATACCATAAGTTAAGCGATAAGCCAACACGCATCCTCCTCTTTTTTAACATTGCAAACAAATTGGTTTACTTTGCGATGACTTAACACTTTTCTCATAAACCTATCGAATTGTGAAGTTGATTCCACACCACAATCTCAACTGTTGGTTCAGTGTTGATCCAACGACTATTGCGTCGTTCGAGCGCCAAGTATCCCGAATGATCTCCACTGTCAATGTGACCAATCCAATCAAACGGCTATCGCACAGATTCTAGCATGATCGATATTTGGTCGAAAGCATGCGAGAAAAGTAGTTTTCCTTTTCCATCATTTGCTACATTTCACTCACTTAGGCTAATTGCGTGAAATTTAGAAATACCGGTTACCACTTTCTTACCCACGTGAGATAACACTTACCATAAATGTCGCCGATTGTTGACTTGTGAAATGTTGACCAATTTAACATGCGATCTGCGCTTTAATCTGAGTCGTCCATCCTCCATTTTCAACGATGTGACTTAATCTCCACTGTTCTTTTGCCCTTCACTCTCTCTTTACAATTCGTTAGGAAGTTGAGAAAAATCCTGCATCCTCCACTATAGAAGATAGTTTTCAATCTTCCCCTGTCTACTGTGAAAACCAATTGTGCTCGCTTCTGCTGATCTCTCCATCCTTTCAAAAGGAAAATCCCGATCTCTACATGCCTATACACAGGTTTTCTTAGACAATTAAATACTAATCTCGTAAAGAAAATTACGCTAGTCATTCATGCTATTCAACAGAAAAATTCCACAGTATTTCTCAGATTCACAGTCAACGCACCATAAGACTATTAAAACACATACAGACACAAATTCCCACACATGATATATATACAAATCCACACTGTTTTGGTATTTTTATAAGATATTTACAAGGAAAACAGTTGCATTCAAGTGTTTCAGTTCTTTTCCATAAAATCCATCTACTGCTCTTCCTAACTCCTCACTCTTTCTCTTAATATCCTCTAGCTATCTAACCCCTAGTTAGCCTCTAGCTAACCTCTGGCTAACCTCTCGAATTATTCAAAAGATCACAATTTATACAAAAATGGATTCATGAACCAATTTATTTCAAATCCAACAATATCTCACTCTCTCCCAAAGTATCTTTCCAACTCCACTCTTTTCTCAAACAGAAACCCAAATTAATCATTTAAATCCCTCAAATCCTCACTCTTTCTAGGATTACTTGACTATCTCTAAGATCTCTACATTCACGACATATTCTCCATAAATAAATTTACATTAAAATCCCCTCAACTCAACTAAACTTAGGAAAATAAATAAAATGATTAAGGGAACCCACTCCCTTTAGTAAATGTGAAATAAGACTCATGGTTCTTATAAGCTTCGAAGAATGCTCCTGCATCAGAATCGATAGTTAATATCAATGTTTAGGCACATAAGGAATATTCATAATTCATCTGTTCATACAATAAGTTTAATGAAAAGATTATTCATTTAGAGGGAGTGAAAGAAAATCAAAACCACAGAATAAAAACTAAAAATAGAGAAACGAGAAGGGAAAAAGGGAAAACAAACGATCAAGGGGATGAGAGGGAAAAACAAGGAAGATAAGAAGCCCTCAAATCCTTAAACCACAATAAAGATATCATGGTTCTAAAAGCCGATAAAGGAGGGGTTGCTATCATCCTTGACAAAGAGGATTATCGCCATAAGATGTTGGATCATCTTTGTAATAGTGGAAGCTACAAGAAGATTTCCAAGAATCCCCTGAAAAAGATCTTGAGGGCAGTGGCTCTTTCCATCAAGTCTTGTAACTCTGTGGCTTTCCTTAGCCATAAAATCATTGAGAGTAGCCCCATCACTCCAAGGATCTATGGACTTCCAAAGATTCACAAAGAGGGGCCCCCCTTGAGGCCCATTGTCAATACAATTGGTGGTCCTACATACCTTCTGGCAACATTCCTTGCCTTAAAGCTTAGAACCCTGGTTGGCCTCAGAGAGTCTTTCATCAAAGACTCTTTGTCATTTGTCGAAGAGCTTAAGGGCATAAAGCTTGACCCTGGGGATATTATTACGAGTTTTGATGTGGTATCCCTTTACACTTTCATTCCTATAAAAGAGGCCATTGATGTCATCAACCGCCTCGCAGACCCTGATACCGCTCGTTTAGTTGAGATCTATCTCACTTCCACTTTTTTCAACTTTGAAGGTGAGTTCTTCAAATAGACCTGTGGTGTTGCCATGGGCTTCCCCCTATCCTTGGTTGTTGCTAGTATTTTTATGCAATATTCTGAATCCAAGACTTTGGCCTTAGCCCATCTCCTTCCCAAGCTTTGGAAGAGATTTGTGGATGACACGGGTGTCATCTGGTCTCATGGCCAAGAAGAGTTGGATCTTTTCTTCAATCATCTTAACAATCAATCCTCCTCAATAAAGTTCACTATGGAGCAGGAAGTTGATGAGTACCCGCCCTTCCTCGATGTTCTCATTTCGAGGAATGATGACAGTTCTATCTCCCACCAAGTGTTTTGGAAAAAAACTCATACTAAGCAGTATCTTCATGCCAACTCCCATCATTTTCCTGCTCAAAAGATGGGTGTTCTCAACACGCTAGCTACTCGTGTGCTAAGGATTTCCGATGAAAAGAGTCTCGATAAAAAGAAGGCTAATCTCCTTAATGTTTTTGCTAATAATGGTTATAGTAGGCACCTCAGTCAGAAAGCTTTCCTCAAAGCTAGAAAGAATTCATTGGTCAAGAAAGAACCTAAAGAGCGAGTCTCAGGGGTTCATCTCCCTTTCATCTAGGGGATCACTGATAAGATTGCTAGAATCCTTAGGAAGCATAATGTTCCCTCAACCTTTAGATCCCTTAACACCATCTGTAGCTCCCTTAGATTGGTAAAATACCTGGTTGACCCCAAGGACATGAAAGGTGTCTATGTTATTCCATGTTCCTGTGGGACACCATATGTGTGTGAGACTGGTCGCTCTTTTAATCAAAGGATTAATGAGCACTAAGCCGACATAAAAAATGGGAAGACCTGGTCTTTGACCTTGGAAAAACATGCGGAGAAGACTAAGCACCATGTATGCATTGAGGAGGCTTGTGTTATTGTCAAGGTGGCGTATTTACATCACTGGAAATTTAGGGAAGCCATAGAAATTGAAAAGACCGAGCAACCTCAATAGAGATGACAGCTGGAAAATTAGTAGTTGTTGGATCCCTACCCTCTCCTCCTATTCGCTTCCCCGCCATCTCCCCCCCCGGTCCCCGACCCATGTCTTCCTTGTTTTTCCCCCTCATCCCCTTGATCGTTTGTTTTCCATTTTTTCCCTTCTCGTTTCTCTATTTTTAGTTTTTATTATGTGGTTTCAAGTTTCTTTCACTCCCTCCAAATGAATAGTCCTTTTCATTAACCTTATTGTATGAACATATAAATTATGAATATTCCTTTTGTTCCTAAACATTGATATTAACTATTTATTTACCCCCACTCCCACACACCTTCCCCCCCCCCACACCACTTCGCTCCCTTTTTGGATATAGTTAACTATAAATGAATTAACCAACCCTATTCTTCTTCAAAGATTTTAAGGAATTTTCCTCTTTTCAACTCTTTTAGATTCCTTAATGTTAATTAGTGGTCCATTATTTAACTTATTAGGTTTATACACCTTTTGATTCTATATAATATAATAATATAATAATATATAATATATATATTATATTAAATATAACATTGATTATGTTTTTTTTTAGATAGGTCTATTATAGTTGGTCTGGGAGAAATGCTTACAATTATTTTTATAATATATATCAAGAACTACTTCATAATCACTAACTAACTATCTTATTTATTATATATTATTTGAATTCGGAATATAGTATTTACATATATTCCATATATTTAATGATTTAAGGTTATTATGATTAATGTTTGATTTAGTGATACCATTTTGGTAATAAGTAAACAAAACTAACTTTTATAATAATAACAAAAGGTCATTTTATAATTAATTATCGAAAAGACCTTAGTAATACTAATGTTTTTCTCTTGATTATTAAATACATACATTACCTTTATACAAATGTTGGTAATAAATATAATAAAAATTTTGGTAATAATTATAACAAAAATAACTTTTCCTGTCCCTTGGGTCCAGTCAAGTTGGCCAATAAAATTTAGTTCCATATAGATGCCACATGGAGATCAAAATTTTCCTTAAAGGATATCTGATTGGTTGAAAAATAAGTGACCCTTATGCTATAACATTGTTGGATTGCCACATGGTAAGATGACATGTCGACGTAGAAATAAAATATAGTGTGAGGAAAGGAGAGATTCAATCAATTAGGTGAGTGAAAGATCATAAGGTATAATATTAACTCAAAGGTTGACGCCCAAGGACAAACATTTGTTTCATTTCTAGATGGATGGGCTAAGGTGTTAAACTAATGGGAAAATAATTTGGGACTTTGAGAAGTTTGAGAGAATAGAGACAAACATCCAAAGAGTGACATCGTGATGATAGGAATGTTCCCATTAGTTAGCAGATGATTGATTTGATGGATAGTTCATCGATCTTGAGGGAATTAGATGCATTCCTCACAATTTTTGTCTTTGTGGGCTTGATGTCGTAGGGTTTCCCCTTAGATATTGATACATTTAATCATAAAGGCGTATAAAAGGTATTCACAAATAGGGGGTTTACACTTTAATTTTATGTAAAAAAAATTAGGATTTTTTTACAAAGTGATGCAAAGCATCAATTCATCTTTTGAAAAATCAACAAAAAGACAAGCTTCTAGAAAATGGATGTGGCCATGAGGATAATATTTCCTTGAAAGGATTGATTTTTCCTACTTTTTAAGGATCATGAGTGATTTTAGAGATTAGATCAGATCTCTTCAGTGATTTGATCTTCATTGTGTTGTTGTTATAAATTTAGCTTACATACATGTAAAACGATGGCCATTAGAATTGAGATCAGGTCACCAAGCCTAAGAGTCCATCGAATATAATCGTATTGTTTTTAATAAAATTATCTATGTGGTTTGATCCTGCATTATGTAATGAGCTTTTGTTTAATTTTGTATTAACTGTGTGTGGTCGAATTTTTTCACAATATCCATTAATAAGTAGGCCAATGAAATGGGAGATGAACGTATATTTGTGGAGGGGATAGGTCCACCAACATAATAGTTAAAGCGTGGATCCGTTGACCATCAGGCTTGTAAAATGAACTCTAACTAACTGAAACCTTGATCAGGTTCATTTTGGTGGCGTGTTGGAGCATGTGGATATGTTGCCAGAGAAGTGTCAACATGTGGTTGATTTGCAACCTATAGTAAAACTTGAATGTTGAACAATGGAAGGAGTATTAAATCTCATTTATACATAGTGGATGTAATGAAGAAGGTTTTTTTGGTTCACATATATGAGGATTGAGACAAAAAAATAAATTGGAAAGAAAGAGACCATAGTTTAATGGTCATCACAAAAGGGGATTGAAAGCTTAGAATTCACGGGTCCCCATTATTTTTATTAATGTTAACCATTTTAATTGGGGTTGTTATTACATCACAACAAGGGGAAACCTATTAATAAGATAAGTTCAATTACAATAATCATCCACACATGCACAAAATAATTTATCGATTATTATTTATAATTTTCAAGAGAACTCTAATAATAGCAAACTCCTAAGTGCCTAACAGAATTTCTTTAATGTGGTCCCATTACATCTATTCATTACCAACTACCTTAGTGGGCCTTATTTTAATAGATTGAATGCAGACCACCTTACACTAAATTCCCTCCATTATTCTACCATAATTCCCCTTAGGTACCTCCTTAGTTACCCCATACCACTCTCTTAGATACATTACATTCTACCCCCCTTAGGAAAGTGTTGTCCTCAATGATTGTTGTGACGAAGTACAACCAACATATATGAATGTCCCATGGATAATTGTTGACCAGTATGTTGAAGTGAGAGAATAAAAGTGCCATGTACCAATGTGAACCACCATGTTAAAGTAGTCCAAGTGGCACCTTAAATTTGGGTTCCATGTCCAAGTGCTAACATTGAATCAGTTTGGAAGATTCCTGAACTCAATAGCTAGTTGAGAATGGTGTTCCAAATGCATGCCTTGGTTATATATATATATATATATATATATATATTATATATATATATATATATATATATATATATATATATATCCACTCTTGGAGAAGTCACCCACATAAGGAATCGCAAGGTGAAAACTTGTAGCCCTGACCAACTACTAATGTCCCTTGATTATTTTCTCTACATAAGGTGGAGTATAGTCCTCAAACATAAGAGAAAATTAGATTTCATCACAAAAATGAAAATTATACAAATACCAATTAGTACAAGCATCCCCAAGATTGTATCAAATGTATATCTATTAAGTAAATTCTTCGTGAATCCTTTTATATGTGGGCTTAATCATATAGGTATATTTCCATTTATCTATCATTGCTTGCATCTCTTTGAGTTTCCAAGGCTAATCCTAGAGAAAATATTTTAATGCCCTGAACACCTCCATATCCATGAGGTTTGGGAGTGAAGCTTGCAATGGCTATAAAATACATAATATTGATCTAAAGTATAATATATCATATATCAAATCAAATGGTTGAAAATCCTCTTTCCTGTTGTCTTGGTCAGATGGAAAATCCCTTGTCAAAAGTCATGACCTCTACAGTCCATGTAGTCATAATGAAAAAAACTCTTGAAATATTTGATTTTAAACAAACTATAACTTGACTCCTTGAATTCCTATTTGGACCATTTTCTTTTTTAATCTAAGTGATTTTTCATGAGGAATTTAGATATGCAACCAATTTCTATAATTTCAACCTAGAAACATATAGGAAATTATTTAAATGTTGCACTCATCATTTGTTCCTTAAAAATAATCCACAAAAAATGAATTCCTCACTTTGGATGAGGAAAGGGATATAAAACGAGATGCCAAATACCCAATACATTAATATAGAATAAAATGCCAAATATCCAAGAATATGATAAAATCACTCCACACTTTAGTATTATCAAACCCTTATGGTAAGGTAACACCTTACAAATTGATCCTTTTATGAGAGCAATCCATTCATATTCAATTTCCTCTTCAAAGAAGGAAACCTCCTAATGAGCTAAGCACAAATACAAAAATAATTCATGCATACATATAAGGAGATATTCATCCTTATTTATAGCTAACATGACAACTCTTACAAACTCCTAACTACATAATCAACCTCCTTTAATAATGTCCCATTACATTTATTCACTATCCACTACCATATTGGGCCTTATTTTTATAACATTGAATGGCCTCCATTATTATAATATTATTTCCATTTGATGTCTCATAGGGACCTCGTATTACCCTATTAGGTACACTACATATAAATATTAATGATAAAGTTAAAAAGTGATAGTACAACCTTGAAGCTAGAAGAAGATGGAAAAATGTTTTCGTAGGATGGGAATGTGACCTATTTTTGGTCTATTGATTGGAGTTGTAAAACAATTAAGGTGGAATTTGATTATGATAGGTGGGAATAATTCTAATCATAGTTCATTTGTAAAAGCGTAAACGATCTTAGAGATATATTTCTTCTTAAAATGAAGATTGAAAAGGGGCATATGCTCACTTTATTGAAAAATTATATTCATATGACCTTTGTGTCTTCCGCTCTTGATTTGGATATGTATAGGATGAGATTGGAAAGTGGATTCTATGAGATTTGTAGCCAGCGTTTGGAAATTGAAACTAAATATATCTACAATTTGAGATTTGTTCCGAAAATAATATATACATTATGGGTTTGTCGTTCTATTTCAAACTTTTGGTGTTTAACATATTTGTGGAAACTAATGATTTTTGTCGACAAATTTCTATTAATATATTTATACACTCAAGTTTTAATTAAAATAAACTTGGTCTAATATACATAAAATGTGTTTTTTAGTATGAATTTCTAGTTATGTATCTGGCAGTCATGATATGTTGTAAACGTAAAGTGATTTGACAACTCATATTTTCCTTTGCATTAATGATTATATTGATCCATTAACACTTCATGGGTCTGTGATTTGTATTTAAAGAGCATAGAGTGTCATTTTTAAGGATTAATTGTGGCAAACACTTATGTACAAATTTTTCTTTTTTAATAATAAATTTTCGTCAAGTGATTATATTGGTGGAGGTCATTAACTGTTTCTTGTTTTCATTTATCCATAGAAAAGCACTAATGTATTGATATTTGATTCAATTGTGTGTATGGTTTCTTACAGTGTTTTTTCTATATGAAGATACCCTCTTCTTTCAAACATGGTATTAAATCTGCCCACTCAAACTTGCCTCCACTTCAAATGGTTGTTGCAAGTTCAGTAATGCCAGAACTAGTGCTTGACTAGTCTTCTTTTTTATCTCCTTAAAGGCCCTCTACAAACCCCTTCCCCACTAGAAACTCTTGCCACTTGTTGTTATGGTGTGGAGTGGTGCTACTACCATTGAAAATGATGTTATGAATTTCCTCAGGTATCTTGCTTCCCCAATGAAACTCCTAATCTTGAAAACATTAGTAGGCATTGGCCATATCATGATGGCCTCCATATTAGTAGAATCTATCTTCAACTCTCCTCCATTTGTCACATGCCCCAAATACACCAAATATTGTTATGTAAACTCACTCTTCTTGATATTTACTAGTAGTCGGTGGTTTTTAAATGTCTCGAGCACCTGTGTCAAATGTGAGATGTGCTTCTCCTAGATAGCACTATATACCAGTATCTCATCCAAATAAAAAATAAAAAATGGATCTATAAAATGGTGTAGTATATCATTAATTAACCTCATAAACATAGTTTGTGCATTTCATAGGAGGAATGGCATAACTAACCACTCATACAATACTTGCTTGGTTTGGAAGGATATCTTCAAAGATCTTGTTCTTTGAATTGAACTTAGTGATATCCAGACTTTAACTCCAACTAGGTGAAGCATTTCTCTTGCTACAACTAATCCAATGGATCATTTTTTATGAGAAATGGGTACCTGTTCTTGAGCATAATTTTGTTTAACAACCTATAATCTATATACATTTTCCAAGTCCCATCCTTATTTGGGACAATGATGATGGGTGACCCACATGGTGATATACCAATTTGAATGACACCATGTTCTAAGAGTTGTTTCAATTGTTTCCTCACCTCACTTGCTTCTATAATAAACTTTCGATACATCCCAATGTTTGGAAACATGGATTCCATAAATAGTTGGATACTTTTCTCCACTTCCCTCTTGGGTTGTATCCCTTTAGGCTCCTAGAACCCATTGCTATATGTTTGTAGAAACTCTTCCGATTGTTGTTTTTATTTCTTAGTACACCCCTCTATGGATTCATTTCTTCTTACTAACACTTCTACAAACTAATTTTCTCTTAAAAATAGTAAAACATACTTCTTGCTAGAACTGATCAATTTCTTGGCTTGGTTGGAAGTTACCACCGAAATTTTCAACTTGCCTTTTTGTGCATTGATGCTAAACAATTTTCTATCTTTGACAAATTAGTATTGGTTGGATCTTTGCATGGATATTGCATCATGCATGTACATGTAGGGACTTTCAAACACCACCCCACATACATCAAGGGGAACTATATCTACTTCTAATTCATTAATGAAATAAACATTGATAACAAATCTAATTTTACATTGTTGTGTTATCTTTATCTTTGCACCCTTACTTACCCATACCAATGGATATAGGATTGGATGATCATGAAATTCCAATCCCAAATTGTTGACCAAATCAACTGTAATGATATTGTCCAACAATACCAAGTCAAATAGAGCATCAATCTCGTCTTCTTGAACTCTATATTTATGTGGAAGAGTTTGGTCATTTCAATCTCTTCCTTTTATTGAAGGCTACTCAAATTCACCTCCTTTTGCACTAGTGTACAAATGATCTTCTCATCCACCTTTTAGCTTCTTTCAACCTAGTTCCTCAAAGTAGTGGCTATGAGAATATTTTTATTATTATATTTTTTTTTCTTTGGGTTAAGCTCCAAATGCAACTTCCAACATTTCTCATATGTATGACCATCAATGTTATAATGGTTGCAGTGTTTGTAAGGATCTTTTCACTGTTGTCTTTCTATATTTTCCCCCTTTCTACTTCTTCTTCCCCTCCTTAGAAGCATCTTGGTGCTCCTTTTTCTTTGATCCCCTTTATTTTCCTTTATTTTGTCTTATGTTCTCCATGTACTATACCTATACACAAGCCCCATCCACCAATATGGGCTTGAAAAACATCACTTACTTCCAAAGATGGTTTTGTATACCCCTTAGATATTTGAGGAGTACATATGGGTTATTTAGGGAGATACCTAGAATTATGGCCATATTTCTAAATTTTGTGGTGCACTCTTGTACACTCTGCCTCTACTTCTTACTAAAGTAGTGCGACTAGATACACCAGTCCTATACATACCCAATAGGTTAAAATTATGACTATGTGAGGGTTTTAATGTTCTCCCACTTAGCCACTGTAAGATCTTCCTCCAACCTTAAGGTTTTAATGTGGCTTTCCCACCAGGTATGGGCATGAACCTCTAATTTGAACCATGTAAATGAAATCTTTTTCTCTTCCTCTTTATGGTGCATGTTGAAATAAAATTATAATTATTTCAACCAATGATTTAGCTTCAAAGTGTCGATATCACCTTGATATGGATTGATATCGATCTTTGCTTCATTTTTTAATAGGTAATATGAATGGCTCACAATGCTCAAACTGGGTTGATCTTTTTTGGTTCATTCCTTTGGTTCCCTCTCTATTTCTTCTCAATCTCCTAATCTTCCCTCTAATCAGACCTATGCTTTAGAACCCCCATATTCTCTTAATATCCTAAGCTTATTGGTTAGCACTACCATGAGTAGTTTCACATTACAATTTATATTTTCAACTTATGCTTACAACCACAAAAATATCTCCTCTACAGGATCATGAGGGTTATTCACATATTTGCCAGCCATGATTAGGGTTTTATGGCTTAGCCAATATATATCTCATGAAAATATCCACAATATACCCAAAAAAAAACTATTTTATTACCAATATGGTTCATAAACCTGTGTGGATATTCCATTGGACAATTCATCACAACATATTAGATAAATTATACTTAAAAATCCAAAATCCACACTTTGCGAGTTTATTTCTCTTTAGATTTATAGATCTGTATATCATTGTTTATTGTGTATGATTAAAAAGTAAACTTACGCATTAAATAGACAACAAAAAAACAAAAACTCACATACGACCATTGGCACAAGATATATCTTAGGGAACCTTTTAGGAGAAAAACTAGCTAGAAGGTGAGGTTTCTCTGCTCTCTTTCTTTGTATATAAAACGGTTGTCAATACAAAGATAATAGTCTTTGGCTTATGGGATACTACAGTGCAAAAAATCTCTCTATGTTCTCTCTCCCTATACCTCCTGACTACTCTTCTCATCTATGGAACAAATGCATTTGAAAAGAATGGAACCCATATTCCTCCTAGTGGCCTAGTTATAGCATAACCCAATAGCCTATTAATGGTTAGGTTTAACTCCTTCAACTCTTAACTAGAGTTACAATATGGAATGTTCTATAGTATTATTTGTCATGATCACATGATTAGCCCATTTTCCTTGATTAATTGGGGCTAACATGGAATCCTCTCAAATTATGGTTGACAAAACAAGAAAGTCAACTTCCGAGTGGCATACCTTTTGCATATGAACTCTAATTGAGGTGATTCTTGCACCATTGGAAAGGTATTTGTGTGTAGAATAGAAATAAAATTTATTGCAATAAAGGTAGAAATTTTTACTCCCCAAACAAATCATTTTATGCCTCAAAATTCTCCTAAAAGGTTTTAGACCCAAATTTTCCAAACTGGGTCCCACAAAAAAATGGTCCTGTGAGCTTATTCCTCCACTTTTTCCAGTTTAAAAGCATCGTGATGGATGAAAAATAATATAATGATCCAATACATATCATCCCTATTACGAATGAAAATGATAAGATATTTTTCAACAAGGTGAAGCCCATGTGTGATGCCTCTTCACCACGTTCTCACTCCCAAAATCCCTACTCTTCCTCATCTCACTCTCTCTCCCTCCCACTTTACCCATCCTACTCCTTAAAAATTTTCCACTACCTCTTTATTGCTACTTTCATGATGATAGAGGACCCACAAATATATAGGTGCTTTATGGACCTTTGGGTGTGTAATTCTAATGTTCTTACAATTGATTTTATGCCCATACCAATTGTACTCTACTTGGTCTATGCCATTATTTACTTTTTACATAGTTAAGTATTTAGTTTATTTATTACACTTAACCAAAATTCAACACCAATAATACACCATACCCAATAACACAATGATATGTAGATTGGAAACCCAACTCACTATAACACCCAAATAGTTATATCATTCACAATGTCACATAAACATGTCTTAACCATCCATCAAAATATCAAGGTGCATGGCCTATTATAAAATATCATATGACCCCCAACCTAGTTATAACAAAAATGTACCCCAAGTCCTTGACATGTTTCTTGCTTAGTTTCCCAACCTAAGTAGAGTGTATGGCCTAACCATGATATAGCCTTCCCATGCAACTCCCTTGTCAAGATGTGTGGCCTACTTTTTCTACTTATGGTGTATCTGTCAAAGTTTGGGAATCTCCTCATGCCAAGCGTATTCCATGCCATTCTCCCTTGTGTGCTCATCCTCTCTTACGTGCTTGTTGTTATCTTGTGACCTATGACTTGTGTTGTAATCTCTTACCTTCATGTCTCTCTGCTCCCGAGTTTTTGTATGTGTGTGTGTATGGTTGCTTTCTATACCAATGGATAGTCACATCCCTTCATATCTCCCTTGGGATAACATTTCACTTATTGCAAGTGCGTGGTAGAAACCCAAAATTTTATGTGGGGTGCCTAACCAACATGCTTTTTCTCAATTTCATGGTTTCTAGCTAAAACACCACATGCCCCACTCCCTCATTGTGTCATGGAAAACCATTCATGATTCATGGAATTACTAGCACATCCACTTTTCTAATCAAGCCAAAATAACTCTATGTCTCATTACATTGTGTCATATCAGGGGCTAGGTGAGGAAACCCTAAATTTATGTAGGGATGACCTTTCCAATGACAATATGTTTTCAATATCAAGCTAATAGATATGTTAGCTACCTGTGTTCCCCCATGCATGCCCATTCAATTTACATGTGTTTCCTACCTATGTGAACCAATGCATTCCCATTCAACGTACATGCAATCTCGTCAAAGTCATGTGACCAATCATCTGTTCCCAAATAATGTAATAGATATGTCATTCCTATCATGCATGACAACTTAGAAATATTTAACTCATCTATGTAACCATGAACCCATCCTTCTAATCAACCAAACTCACTTGCTGTGTTCTTATATCAATGGTTCATGTGTATCTATTAAGTTGAGGTCCTTACTCTACACCTCTTAGTCCATATTAGCCACTCCTACCCTATCCCTCTACTCTCATATCCTTCAACCTTCCTCATCCCTTATTACCCACCCCTCCTATGTTCCATATCTCCTCATCTATCTATCCTCTCCCACCACCTCTCCACCCTTCTCAACACTTTTCTTTATTCCCTTTACCTTAAATCCTCCTCAATAATGTCTTTATTTTTTTCTACCCCTACCCCACCCATTCTCACCTAGCATGATTCTCTCTCCATTTTCTCCTTTCCTTACATCCCTAACTCCCTTATCTCTGCCACTCGACTCCCACATCTACACTACTACTCTCCCTCATAACGTTGGAGTGCAGGTCGAGATAGGCTTCCTCAAGAAGTGACAACCGATATAAGCCTATAAGATGTAGTTTGGTATGAACTCACTCAGTAGGCTAGGGATTGGTAGAAGGACCCATAGGCGTGATACCATATGGAAAATTAAATAAGGCCAATTTTTTTTATAATGTGAAAATCATGAACCACAAACCTGTCCCGTCTTAATCATTGCCCTTAATCAAAACTTAATGATTAATTAATAATTATTAGTGCATACCAAGATTGGACTAAAGAAGCTTAATTATATCGAGGTACTGGATCCCCCAAGCTTGTATGACATGGCACTGGTATGGCATGGAAAGTCCACATAGATGACAAATGGAAAGTTTGATGATGTATCAACTACAATGCATGACATGTGTCATGAATATTATCATTTTTTGGCCACCCAAATGGATATTTGGTAGGTAACATGTGGCAAGTAGATTCAACATCTGAACATGTGATAAGCTCTGATTGGTCATAGTAGACAACATGGTGTATAAATTGGAATATGACATAGTGGTGAGTCCCTTCTTCGGTTACCAAGGCACTGGACACAAGAGTGCAGTATGGTTATGAAAGACAAGGCCAGGCTGATATGACATTGGAGTGATGAGGTGGAAGAAGGAACACATGGTAGCTCATCTTTGGTCCACCATGGATTGATGTGGGAGTCTATTGATGGTGTTGGATCCTGCAAACATACAAGGGATCTCCTTGATATGAGGACCCAATTAGACCTCACATTGTTTGGTGTAGGAGTCACATCTAGAAATATGGCTTGGTGTCCATTAACTTAGATATTTTCCTTGGCTTAAGTAGTCAGTGTTGTAGCTCCTAGAGATAGCCTTGGATTGCTTACAAGACCAATGCCTGGGCACATCTAGATTGGTGTGTCTCAAATGATTCATGACAAACTTGAGACATCACTTATGTTCTATATATATATATATATATATATATATATATATATATATATATATATATATATATATATATATATATATATATATATATATATATATATATATTATATATATATATATATATATATATATATATTATATATATATATATGTATATATATACATATACATATACATATACATATACATATACATATACACATACACATACACATACATACACACACACACACGCATAGATATATATAGGAAATGGCTTGGTTCATTTATCAAAAGAAATAAGACATGAATTTCTGGTACTTCTTCAAAGGTTCAAATTTCAGAAATATGCATAAAATTAGTGGAGGACGAGTAGTTCAAGGGCTTACAACTTAATAAGATTTTGCAGAGCAAATGAGAGAGGACAATGACAAGGCGCAACTCATCACATAGAGCATAAGGCTTCAATACTTCTACATTTAACATGTAGAGCTTAAGGCATTAAGGATTTCTATACGTATTTGAGTTACAACATAAATAATGGATGAAGGAGGGGATGAATGCTATGATTCACGTGTTGCAGATTTAAAGATATGATTTCAATAGTCCACATAGGTATATGCATCAACAATATTGAGACAAGTGAATATGTGATATAATTACAGGCACTTGCATTCACATATCAATACAAATAAATCTATGAGGAAGCTTGAAACATTTCTAGTAGCTATAATTGCATGAATATAGAGAAGAAATATGAACACAAAATGGGTTTCAATAGAGGGAACACATACTATAATTCTTGAAGAGGAATCACCACCATTCCCTTGACATTCTAAAAAAATTGTGTTACAAAAAAGATACAGTCTGAAAATAGCATTTAGTGTTTTTTATAGAATTTCTGAACCTTTTCTAAGTCTTGCTTTCCCCTATTTATCTGGAGAGGGGAGAAAGAACATTCATTATAGCAAAATATCTCTAGTCTAGACTCAGTTGTCAGGTCAACTAGCTGTCTTAGTTGTAAATGGCTCTATGGCCCAAAATATTACAGAATTAAATGCCTCGGGAAAGGAGGCATGTTACATTATAGCAAATAAATAACCATAAGATGTAAAATATACAAATATCTCCTTGCCCATCATGTGATCATCTCTGTTGCAGGAGTTGTTCTACTTAAGGCATGGCTTCTTGCACTTCTTCACCAACCTCTATCTTTTCTTTCATTATTTCCTTCGGCATTGGCTCTCGAACCCGTGTCACAATGGGCTTATTCTAGATCATCCCATCCCATGCCTTGAATGCACCACATGTTCTTATTAAAACCATATCTATCGACCCATCATGCCCTTTAAACCTTTGTCCCGCATTATCGGTGCCTTGATGTATCGTAACAACGAAGTCTCTCAGCTGTGGGATTTTTACCTCTAAAACAAGCGAAACAGGCAATTTTTGATTCCCCCCTTAACACCTTGTGTGACTCTCCTCATATGACCGGGGGCTAGAACTAAGGGCTTAGCCCTTTGGGCGCTAAGGATTTCAACCGTTGCTCAAGGGCCTTTTCCTTTGTAACTTGAAATGCCTTTGATAGCCCCTTACATCGCATCGACTGATATCCCGGACGTGAATACCTTATCAAATAGACCATAATAACTTATTTGATTTAGGGTCCTTTTTCTTTGTTACTCGGAATCCCGCATCGTAGTGCTGAATGCACTTTTCCTTAAGTTTCTCCCCTAGGCAATTGCGATCATCGATATGTGGGATGACTTCATTGTTGCCACATGTCACCTAGAAATGTGCCTATAGCACCCATGAAAACATCGAAACTACTTGACATGTGTCTACCCATACTACCACATCAGCATCTATATTTCCACATCATTGATGATGTCAGCTGCCATGTCAGCTCTAAGGACCAATTTTATGCCACAACGTGGTCCCCTGAAGGAGAGAGAAAAAATCCTACCCAACCTTGTTTTTGCATGCATTTCCTTTGTTAATGAATTTTGGCCCTCCTCGGCAAATTTGCATTAAATCGCATGATTAGCATTTTTCCATGGTTTAGAGTGGTGAAGCCACCAATCACCAATAATGTGGGATTGCAAGATGCAGGATTATAGGATTTCCCGTTGTCGATATGCCATACTGCCACATGGAGGAGAGAGAAGGGGGCGACTTGGTCCTGTTTTTCATGAAATTCCTTTGTATTTGGTTTTTGGCCTTTCCTGGAACTTTTACACTATATCATAGAATCGGCCCCCGCAAGGACTTTAAAGTGGAAACCCTTTGCTCCACTGATATGCTGATGCGCTGATCGTTGATATGTTGATATGCCGATGCGCCGATGCCATGTAGAGGAGAGAGAAGGGGGTTTCACTACCTTGATTTTACCATGTTGTTCCTTTGTAAGTGAATTTTAGCCCTCCCTGGCGATGTCACACCATATCAACGATTCCCCCCCACCCCCAAACAATTTCTTAAGGATGGCCCATCAGGTATTTTGGGGGCCATGTGAGACTGTTGCGACTGTGGGACTACGGGGTCACCAAGATGCGGGGTGTGGGATTTTGGGGTCGTTGATATGCAATTTGTGGGGTGCGAGACCTATGGGATGCGGGATTGCGGGGTCATCAATATGTGGTTTTCCCTCATACTTATTCATTTTCTTGGTTTTTGAGGCTTTCCAAGTGTGATCTTTAACATGCTCTAACTTCCGATCCAAAAGTCCATTCTTGTACTTTTATATACCATTAGAAAGCTCTTTCTGAGCACTAAGCAATGGAGAGGGTCCAATATAGCTCTGAGATATCTTATGGCCTAGGAAAGTGGCTCCAAAATTCACTGCTCTTGGGCAACCTTGACCAATTGGGACCCATAATGTATTGAGTGACAACATTGGCTCCAACTAGGGAGAGTGCCTTGCTGGAAAGGCGTTGAGGACCTGTAGACTAGTAGCTTTTCCTTCCATTGGGCATGGAGTCATTCATTTACAAGTAGTTCCAACATTTCACTATCCAAATTTTCAAGCATATAAGTGTTATTTCCCCTCTCTTCTACAATCTTGAGGGGGTCAAACCATAACAGATCAAATTTCCCATTGTTACACTGAAATTTGTCACCATGACGATCTGCAGTTAATATGGCTCCATCAATAGTCATATTATCCTCCTTGTCAAGCGTAATACCTCTGCTCTTCATGTCAAGCTTCAAAAAAGAGAGAAAGTCACTAAAAACATGTTTATCTCTGGGTACGCAGGTTCTCTCTACCTTGCCTGCGTGTACACATCCCAAACTCATTGTACCTGCGTACTTGTACGCTCTGTAAGCCAAAGGATGGGTGCGTACCCCTGTAAAGGTCAAAAGGCGCGAGTTTCATCTTAAAAAAGTTACTTGTGGTCACTTCTAGAGCCTTCTAG
>APFE030845987.1:147693-167839 GCA_000404065.3 Pinus taeda
GCTACCCCATCCAAAAGAGGGAGTATCCCATTGATGTTGGAACTGAATAACTTCCTCTAGAACACTATAAATACTGGCCTTGGGCCAGATGAGGGGAGGTTGAAAGCTGAACATTCCAAAGGGTAGATGTTGCTGGAATTAGGACTTTCATTGTAAACTTGTAAGGAGAGATTACCATCCTTTCTTGTTGTCATATTGGAAGTGGGTGAGCTTGTCAAAGTAGAGGAAAACTCTTGCTGGACCCTAAAAGGAACTTGCACAACACCAAGGCTCAGGTTGTAATGGTTTCTTTTTTGTTTCCTTAATACAAATAAGTCCATTCTTCTCAATGATTTGTTGTTAATGAATTGTTTCATATACTCCTTGGTCTATATGTTGAATATGCTTGTTTTATGGAATATTTAGGTGTTATGTAATCGTTTGATTGTTAGTGTATGCAGGTTTCAAAGTGAAGGAGGAGCTCATCTGGATCGACGAGGCTGGACTGCTACAATAAGCGTTGGACTTGAGGTAGGATCGAAAAACACTTGGTTTCTCATAGGATGATGTATATTTAGAGAAGGATTGCTCTTACTTGTTTTGTTTGTCACTAGAGAGTCTTAGACTCCTAGGGAGGTTAGTTTTGTCAGCAAAAATAACTCTTTCCGCATGACACCCATGTTTTCCTTTGTCTTCTCATCAGACATCCCACCTAATAACTAAATATCCTTGATGAAGAGGCCTGTCCTTAGTCTTCTTGTCAAATAGAAATTTCATCCTTTGCTGGTAGTTTGATGATCCCCACTTGCTCTCTATTCTCTTGGAGCTCCACCAGCTGATTTATGCTTCTAGTCAAGGTGCTTGTATTTTCCTCAGATTCTTGTAGCAACTTAGCTACTGGCATTTCTAATTGGATTGGGAAGACAACAGCCTTGCCATATACTAGCTCAAAGGGTGATTTCCCAGTGTATCGTTTAGGCATTACATGGTTAGCCCACAAAGTAAACTTCAGGTGGGAGTCCCAGTTTCGTTGATTTTCAGTGATAGTATTCTTTAGAACCCTCACCACATTTTTATTTGAAGACTCAGCTAGGCCATTCCCTTGAGGATAGTATGTAGTGGAGTTCCCAATAATGATATTGAATTTATGGAAGAAGTTGGGCATTATCAGTGATAATTTTAAAAGGACACCCAAAGCAAGATAATATATTCTCCTCCATGAATTTTATCACCACTGAGTTAGTAGAATTTCTAGTTAGGATAGCCTCTACCCACTTGGTGAAATAGTTAGTGGCTGTTAAAATCCATTTGTGTTGGCCACCGGATGGTGGGTTTATTTCTCTAATGAAGTCCAGTCCCCACTTTCTAAAAGGATCCTCTATGTGCACAGGAGTCAGGGGGAGAGGATCAAACTTTTGTCTTTCAGCAAACAATTGGCATTTTTGGCATGACCTGACCTGGGAATAAACATATCCAAATATCATAGGCTAGTATAATATTGCCTTAAGGATTTTATCTGATGTTATCTTCCAACTGTAGTGTCCTCCATATACTCCCCCTTGGAAATCCTCAATCACTTCATGGGTTTCTCCCTCCACCAAAAATAGTAGTAATACCCCCATCGGGTCCTTCCAGTAGAGCAGTCCATGGATATAATGTATTTTTGTGCCTGCAATCTCAAACTCTACTATTTAGATCTATCTAGTACCAACGGGCATATTATTAATAAGAGGTAATGAACAATGTTCTTATACCTAGGTGATCCCTCATATTTGGCATATATCTTTTGCTTGGTTGTTTTAATTTTGCATTCCTCTGTGATTCGGTTTATCCCTAGAGCTTGGCAGTTGGATTTAGATAAAATCTTGGCCAGCCCCTGGCCTTTGATAAGTTTGGTAGGCTTTATTTCTAGCTCATATTCTTGGATTTTAGCTATCCACCTACCCCCCTTTCCTTCATTGTCTCCCTGCACCAGGATGTCCTTGACTGCAGTCGTTGGGACGAATGTTGTGATTCCTGATTGCAGTACATACATATGGAATGACTTGGTTGAAAAAGGTAATGGGCTTCTCATAACCTTCTTTATTTTTCTGAAATAGCACAACAATGATAGTATGTGGAGAGGCAAAAGAAAAGATGTAGAAAGGCACTGAATAGTTGGGTTGACTAGCACTGGGGCCTCAACCAAAGCTTCTTTGATTCTAGTGAAAGAATCACAGGGGGCAGAACTCCACTGACTTCATTCTCCTTCTTGAGCATGTCTATAATACCTTTGACTATATTAGCATAGGTGGGTATTAATCACCTTAAGAAATTTATCCTCCCCAAAAAGGCTTGGACTTATTTCTTGTTACTGGGCAAGGGAATATGGCTGATGGCTTTAACTTGTTCAGGATCAATATTTACTCCTTCCTGCGCTACTATGTGTCCAAGCAACTTCCCCTCACTTAGGGAAAACTGAGATTTCTTAAGATTCAAAGAGATACCATACCTTCTACACTTCTCGAAGGTGAGCTTTAAATGGAGGATATGCTCTTCATCAGTCTTAGAAAATATTGTGATGTCGTCTAAGTAGATTTCCCCGAATTTTTCTTGCTCTCCTACAAAAACTATTTCCATATCTCTCTGAAATGTGGCCTCTGCATTTATCAAACTGAATGGCATGCGGTCACACATGAATGTTCCCCATAGGGTGGTGAAAGTACTCTTTTTCTGGTCCTCAAGGTGGACTTCAACTTGGTTATATCCAGAGAATCTGTCCATCATAGACATTCTGGCTACACCCACTACCTTCTACAATATATTATCCATCTTGGGCAGAGGGTAGTTATCTTTTAGATACACCCTATTTAGCTTCCAAAAGTCCACACATAACCTTACCTCTCCGTTCTTTCTCCAGACAGGCACCAAATTGGCTACCCACTCAGAGTATCTTAAAGGTACTATGATCTTAGCCTACAACAGCTTCCTTACCTCCTTTTCAATGGAGGGGAGTAAGAGTGGATTTATCTGTCTGAGTTTCTGTTTTCATGGCTTTATCCCACTCTTCAAGGGAATCTAATGTTGAACGATATTAGTATCAAATTATTTCAAATCATCATAAGACCAAGCAAATACGTCTTTGTAAGTTTTGAATATATCTAAATACCTTTGTTTGTATTGTAAGGGTATTTCTTTGGACAACCTGATCATCTAGGGTTCCTCTTCTAATTTGATGTTGTAGTCTTCAACTTGCTCATCCTTCTTGGGGGCCATTTGTTTGGAGGCTATGTCATCTTTATTATAAATCCTTTCCAGTGGAACAAATCCATGAGGGATGGTGCAATTTTTTTCCCAATCTTCTTCTTCTTGATCAATGGTGGAGTGGGTGAACTCCCCAACGAATTCTATGAATATTTTAACTTACTCATCATCTTTGAATCCCTACCAGTGTTTGACATTATCATGTATTGAAGGAATGTGTCTGACTTCTATCTCATATCTAAGGAGTGGATTTTGTGGGGGCCTGAAAGTGCTTGTAGCTACCGCAAGAGAGATAACCATCCTGTTTTCTTCCTTGGGCATAAATTAGATGTTAAAGGCCAAGAAGAAATTATCGATTAAGTCCCACACTTCATTTCAGTACGTCCTCGGCCTGGGGTGTTTGGCCTGGCATTGATTTCTGATTTTCCTTATTACCAGTTCAGAATCTCCATAGATTATTAGGAATTTGATATTCATATTTTTTTCCATTTGTAATCTAAGGAGTAGTGCCTCATACTCGAATACATTATTGGTTGCCTAAAATTCCAGTTTGAAAGAGAGGGGAATCAAGCTGCCCTCCAGAGACACCAACAATGTTATAGCTCCATTCCCATCTTTTGAGTTTGCTCCATCGAAGTATAATTTCCATATTTTATTTTCATTTGCCAGCAAGTGCTCTGACTTCCCTGTTTGGTGTACCGATGTTTCCTCTAGGAAGGCCTCATCCTCTTCTAGGAACAAAAAGGAGATGTCATTATCCTTCCCATGCACTAGGGAGTTTTATGAGCCTTTAGCTAGGGTCACAGTTTTCACAAACCTGTATTCTCTGTACAACCTCCTTTGCTCACCTCCAAAAGTGGGGATGGTGGCATAAGTCAGATCTAGCTTGATAGAGCCACTCACCTTGGAACCCCAAGATTTCGATAAGATCATTCCAAAACGACGAGGTATATCAGCCACCACTATATCTATTGCCACACTTTTCACCAGGATCTAAGCTAGGTTTACCACCAGATCCTTTATAATGCCTAAGCATTTGACTCTCTTAGATTCAAAGGAGTATAGGTTCTTGTATGGTCTGGTGATCTCCAAACCCAGTTGTTCGATTACTAATAATGGTATGAGGTTGTGTGAGGCCCTGGAATCTAACATGAAATTATGCAACAAAAGGTCATGGATCACCAAAGTCACATAGAAAGTTGTAGTAGAAGGGTCCAATTCTTCCACATGCGGCCCAGAAACAACCATGGGCCTCTCCTCTTAGAGGTTCAAACTATCCTGGGTTGGTGTTGAGGTGACTGGATGCATGAATTGAGAGACTTGGGATTTGTAATTAGGCTGCTTTAGAAGCTCATTCAAAGGAACAAGAATTTTTACCTTTTCCAACTGCTTCTGGAGATTGAATGTGGGTTGGGCCTTTACTACATCTCCTGCCTCTATTCTTTCTCCCTTCCCATTGGCAGTTTTAGGCAGAACAGGTGCCTCCTTTTTTGTGTGTCCCTTAGGACCATTTCATTCCTTATCTGCAGAGACTCTTGCCTTGGGTGAGTTAGGATGGAGCTTACCTTTCCCTTTGTCTGGTGTGGGAGGAGCAACTTGGGGAGCACTTCCTTCTTGTTACTCTAGTTCTCTTGACCTCTTCTTTGAAGATATTCAATTATACTTATGTTGGGGTTGTGTTTCCATGAACTCTGAAAAATGTTTGCAATAATAATCCATATCTTCCTCATCTACTACTGCTTCTCTATGATGACTGGCCTCCTAGTGAGCCATATTCTCATGTTCTTCCTCGGCAAAAGTAGAATATAAATTTCCCTGCATCTCCTGTGTATCTGATGATTGTTCATCGAGACTATTTTCCAAGTATAAGGGATGAGGGATCTCATCAAGTTGTTCCTTTATTTCCCTTGGAGGTAGTTGTGGTGGAGGCCTTCTATATTGTGGGTTATAGCCCTAGTTGTTAACTTTAGCATTCTGTGTGGAGAGGTTCTTGTTCTCAATTTCAAGCTTTCCAACCTTTTGTGAGAAACTCCTGATGATTTTTTCCAGATTGTCCCACTTTGGGTCTGATGATTCTCTATCTTGACTAGAGGAGGATGCCTGTTCTTTACCTCTCTTGGGTTCATTCGGTTCTTGCTTTACCCTTGACTTCCCTGCCGAGGCCATATTTTCTTCTACTTTGAGAGCATCGATCTGAAGTTCATACAGAGTGAGAGACTTCCTTTTTCTCAGGGTAAAACTAATGTTAGACTCAAAGGATCCCAAGAAAACCACACGAGTTGCAGCTAAAGGAGGCTTTATGTCAACTGGCAGGTTATTGTACTGCTTATTGAATCTTTTGATAAATTCTGAAGTATCCTCCTTTGGTCTTTTTCTTATGGCATTAAACTTAGTGAAGAGGTACTCATGATTCCTCTTTTCTCCCCATTTTTGGGTGAAAGCATTTTCCAGCTCCTCCCAGGTAGTGATGGAGCCATTTGGTAGGCCTTTGAACCACTTTTTGGATTCTCTATCAAGAATCTGTACAAAAAGTCTCACGACCACATCTAGCTATTCCACATTCAGGTTCTCAAAAAGGCACAAAAGATTTCTATGTGTCTCTGTGATTTGTTATCATCTTCCCCATTGAATCTAGGCATAATATTAAGGTAATCTTGGGGCATGACACTTAAGGGCTAAGGTAGATCAAGAGGTGCATATTTATTTAGCAAAAATCCTGGAAGAGCTAGCTGGATTAGTGGAGGGGGATTAAAATTTGCTTGAGGAATTGGGGTCAAGACCATAATGTTTGGAGGGGAAAGAGGGTATCTTAGGGCCTTAGGAGTAAGTCATTAATAATGAGTAGTAGTAGGTTGAGAAGTGGATGAGGGAACTTCAAAAGCTATTGAGATGGTAGCACAATCAAGGGGAGTTTTCTCCTTCCGGATTTTCTTGGAAATTAATTTTTCAAGGTCGGATACAAATGGAGATTTCTGTTTGGATGTATCTGAGTGAGTATGAGGCCTTTTAAAAGCCAGGGTTGTGAATTATAATGAGGGGGGTGTGGAGTCGCCAAGGTGATATGAATGCAATTAGAACAAACTTCGCTCACCTACACGAAGTGTGCTCAATTTGTCATATCCCAGGGGAGGGAATCCTTCAATAAGTCCCCAACAACGACGCCAAAAGATGTTGTAGCTCCCAGAGACAACCTTGGATTGCTTACAAGACCAGTGCCTAGGCACATCTAGATTGGTGTGTCTCAAATGATTTATAGGAAATTAGAGTCATCACTTATGTTCTATACATACATACATACATACATACATACATACATACATATATACATCATACATACACTACATACATACATACATACATACATACATAATACATACATACTACATACATTACATACATACTACATACATACATACATACATTTATCTAAATAAATAAGACATGAATTTCTGGTACTTCTTCATAGGTTTAGTTCTCATAAATATGCTTAAAAATAGTAGACTCTGAGTAGTCCAAGGGCTTACATCTTAATAAGCTTTTGCAAAGCAGATGAAAGAGGACAAAGAGAAGGAGAAACTCATCACATAGAGCATAAGGCTTCAAGACTTCTACATTTAACACATAAATCTTAAGGTATTAAGGATTCATATACTTATTTGAGTTACAAGCAGAAATAATGGATGAAGGAGGAGATGAATGCTATGATTCACGTGTTGCAGATTTAAAGATATGATTTCAATAGTCCACACAGGTATATGCATCAACAATATTGAGACAAGTGAATATGTGATATAATTACAGGCACTTGCATTCACATATCAATACAAATAAATCTATGAGGAAGCTTGAAACATTTCTAGTAGCTATAATTGCATGAATATAGAGAAGAAATATGAACACAAAATGGGTTTCAACAAAGGGAACACATACTATAATTCTTGAAGAGGGAATCGCCACCATTCCCTTGAAATTCTAAAAAAATTTGTTACAAAAAAGCTACAGTTTGAAAATAGCATTTAGTGTTTTTTATAGAATTTCTGAACCTTTTCTAAGTCTTGCTTTGCCCTATTTATCTAGAGAGGTGAGAAAGAACATTCATTACAACAAAATATCTATAATCTAGACTCATTTGTCAGATCGACTAGCTGTCTCAATCATAAATGGCTCTGTGGCCCAAAATATTACAGAATTAAATGCCTAAGGCAAGGAGGCATGTTACAGTACAACAAATAAATAACCATAAGATGAAAAATATACAAAGATCTCCTTGCCCATCCTGTGATCATCTCTGCTATAGTATTTGTTATATTAAGGCATGGCTTCCTACACTGCTTCACCAACCTCTGTATTTTTTGCCTTTATTTCCTTCAGTGCTAGCTCCTGGACCCGTGTCACAGTGGGCTTCTTCTGGATCATCCCATCCCGTACTTTGAATGCACCACCTGTGCTTCTTAAAACCACAGTTTCTGACAAATCATGCCCTTTAAACCTTTGTCCTGCACTATCGATGCCTTGATGAAGTGTGACAGCGAAGTCTCTTAGTTGCGGGCTTTTTACCTCTAAAATAGGCAAAATAGGCACTTTTTGTTTTCCTGCTTAGCCCCTTGTGTGACTCTCCTCATATGACTAGGGGATGGAAACAGGGGCTTAGCCATTTGGGCGCTAAGGCTTTCAACTGCTGCTCGGGGGCATTTTCCATTGTAACTTAAAATGCCTTTGATAGCCCCTTACACTGCATCGGTCGATATCCCAAATGCAAAGACCTTATGAAATAGATCACACTGACTTATTGCATACAGGGTCCTTTTTCTTTGGTACTCTGAATCTCACATCCCGGTGCTAAATGTACTTTTCCTTAAGTTTCTCCCCTATGTAGCTGTGATTGGTAATATGCGGGATGATGTCATCATTTCCAAGTGTCACCCTGTGATTGGTGACATGTGTCACCTGGAAATGTGCCTATATGAGCCCTAAAAATGTCAAAACTTCTTGACACGTGTCCACCTGTACTGTCATGTCAATGTCTATACTGCCATGCCACTAATGACGTCAATTTCCATGTCAACTCTGAGGACCAATCATATGCCACCACATGGCCCCTTGGAGGAGAGAGAAAAAGGCCTGCCCAACCCTGTTTTCACATGCATTTCCTTTGTTAATGAATTTTTTCCCTCCTCAGCAACTTTTCATTAAATCGCAAGATCGATGTTTTTCCATGGTTTAGAGTGGTGACCCTGTTAACTCTCGATAATGCGGGATTGTGGGATTTCCCATCGTTGATAGTTTGTACCGCCACATGGAGGAGAGAAGGGGGCGAACCGGTCCTATTTTTTCATGAAATTCCTTTGTATTTCGTTTTTAGCCTTTCCCAGAACTTTTACACTGTATCGTAGAATCAGCCCCCCACAGTATTTAAAGTGGAAACCCTTTGTTCCACCGATATGCCAATGCATTGATCACCGATATGCAGATGAAATGTGGAGGAGAGAGAAGGGGGAGGGCCTGCCTTGGTTTTACCATGATTTTCCTTTGTAAATGAATTTCGGCCCTCCCTAGCGATGTCACACCATATCGGCGATTCTTCCCCTATAATTTCTTAAGGATGGCCCATCAGGTATTGTGGGGGTCATGCCGGACTGCAGAATGTGGGACTACTGTGACTGTGGGACTATGGAGTCGTCGAGATGCGAGATCTGCTATTTATGAGATTGTGGGGTCACGGATATGCGGTTTTCCCTCATACTTATTCATTTTCTTGGTTTTCAAGGCTTTCTAAGGATCTTCAACATGCTCTAACTTCCGATCTAGAATTCCATCCTTGGACTTCTATGTACCATTGGAAATTTCTTTCTGGGCACTAGGCAATGGAGAGGGTATGAGTTAGATCTTAATAATTTGTGGCCTGGGAAAGTGGCTCCAAACTTCACTTCTCTTGGGAAACCTTGACCAGTTGAAACCCACAAAGCAGTGAGTGACAAAAGTCCACATGAGAGAGTAGTGCACATGTTCTTTTAAATGAGCAAGAGAGTGTGCCTTGTGGAATGTTCGATTTTAGATGTATCAAGAACATTTCACTGCAAGGAAGAGAAATTTATCCTCTAAAATAAAAGTAATAGTACTAATTTAGTGGAGACGCATGAACATAAATGAGGAAGAATCATTAGACATCAATTGAAGTAGTTCACATAGATGCAATGATCATCAAAATCATCACAACAAATTTCCAACAAGTTGAGTGCCAAAGTCATCGAAATAGTTTAATTACTTTAGTACATAAGGAATCCAACATAAACCACAAACATTAAAAGAGTAGTCTCAAAACATTCACGATTTATGCATGAAAATGTGTTTTCCAAATGGCTTCAAGTATTAAGAAAAGGTTCCATGATACATAAGTATAATGAACATCACTAACTCCAATAGTGGAGTGTTAGAGCTACTGCTTGCTCCCAAAAAGTAATATATATCTCTCTCTACTTTCTTGTGGGAGAAGCCAAGGTTAAAAGTATTTTTCTTGAGTAATGAGGCTCCTTTTGTAACTTGAGGCATGAACTTTCATATCCTCATGACTCTTGAGTTTCTCTTATGAATTTTCAACTTCTGATGACCTTTGAGCTTTTATAACTCTTGAAATTCCAAATGACTTTTGGAATTATCTATGACTTTTGAAATTACATGTCTTTTAGACTTCTGCACATGGATCTTTTGTCCATACATGACTCTTGGACTTCTACTCCTTTGTATTAACAATAATTACATAAGTACATCATTATTTCCACATCATCATGTGGTGAGGACATGACAAGTCATTATCATTGATGACGTGGACTCATAGTGACCGATGACATGGACTTGCTTTGATAGGTGACAAGGCTACCACTTATGTATTTGATCTTACATGTAGCCTCCATGTTGTTGATGTCCTCACCCTCCAAATGGTCTTTAATCACATGGAGTATTTTTGGTTTCTTCAATCATTAGGATTTCAATGTGTTCTTCGTTCTTGAATGCTTCCTTTGACTTCCCTCTTTACCTGATCTCTTCATGCATCCTTTCCATGTTGTTATAGAATACCTGCAATTGCAATCAGTCATGGTAAGTAAGTAGTAGCCTGAAAAATATCCTATTCTAACATGTTTCATGCACATTTTTTGTTCATGATTTAATAGTGTGCTCGGGAAGGACAAGGAAAGCCTTTGGGCGTAGGGTGTAGTGCTGAAGGGGGAAGGAATGAGTGCTTTGAGGCTTCAGGGTGTGCTCATGCACTCATGAGGAGAGAAAATATCAAGGGAGGGCACAGGGCATAGGTCTAAAGGATGAAAGATGACCAATAAGGCTTTCCAAGTGCATTGTGCACTCATTGGAGACATGAAGGGCACATGGTGTACTACTAAAGGCTAAAGGGATGAAGCTTCAGGTTTCCCAAGTGCGCTATGCACTCAATAGAAGTCAGGAGGGCACATGACCTAGTGTTGAAGGTTGAAGGGCTAGGATTCGGCCTTCCCAAGTGTGTTATGCAGTCAAGGGATCCAAGGGGAGAGCAGGGCGCAAGTCCGAAGGATGAAGAGATGATGTCGTTGCTTCGATGGTGCGCCATGTGCTCAACAAGGAGGAAGGATTTCTTTGAGGGCATAGTTTGGGAAAAGGAAGGGGATGATGCTTGGGATTACACTATTCACTCTTGGAGGGAACAAGGTACACTTATGAACAAGGAAGGGGTCCCGATAAAGGCTTAAGAGTGTGCCATGAGCTCCGAGCCTTAGTGGGTTAACCTCTGATCTGAAAATGGGGCACTTAGGCTTCTTGTCTCACTTACAAGAACCTCTCCCAGTTCCAAAGCTTTAAATTATTCCCAAGTATTATTGATTAACCAATGCAGAACTGATAATATGCTTGAAATTATAGGTGTATGCTTATATTTATTGTTGGTTGTTTATGTGCTTTAAAATCTATTGTGTATGATGATATGTAAATACATACAATAACTACTAATGCAACAATAAACAAAACAAACAAAACAACAATTTAATTAGGATTTCACCCAAAACTCTTGGGCTACATCTCCTTGAGCTCTAGTCAACTCGACTAGGCTCTCTGGGATTATGGTATAAGTCATTTTTACAAGCTCTTAGCTTAACTCCTACTATTTTACACAGAAACAGTGGGTTTAGAAACCATTTTATCCCCTGGCTCTCAAATTTCTCGTCTTTCTGGCTCTCGGCTCTTGCTCTAGCTCTTGGCTCTGGCTCTAACTCTGGCTCTTCAGCTTTGGCTTCTTTGACTCAACTGTTAGTTTACAGCCCTTTGGCTTTCCACTTGAACTCCAAGTGACTTCCTTGGCTATGTGCGCTTTAGCTTTTTCTTTCTACACTATTTGTTTTGCTGTTGTCTTTTTTTGTTGCTCTCTAATGCCTTAGCTTCCTGCTTTGGCTTTGGTTTCAGCAACAACTCCAACAACAACCTATGTCTCTAACATTCATGGATTTTAAGCCAACTGGCACTGTCCATTCATTTTCCTCTTCTCGGGCTCTCTTGCTCTCGGCCTCTGTCCACTCGAATCCCCTTTTGAGCATTAGCAATCATTGCTAAATTCCTTCAGGGTTGGTGGCCACCTGTTCCGCAATGGAAAGGACCTTCGGGCCTTTGAAATCCCCAAGAATAGCGTTCTCTGTTTACACAGAGAAATATGCTAAAACACAAGAAAACTCATCACTTTGCCATTTATCGGACTTCAAATATCTTGAATTCAGCCTTATTTTCCATCAAGTCTGCCTTTTAAATCGCCATCACAAGTCACATAGGCGCGTTCCGTGGTTTTCTTTTGTATTTATAAAATACATTAAAACATTAAAAATCCCGTTAAATGGCTTGAGACTGACATGAAATATTATACATTGGCACTTACAAACCCTTTCAGGCCTGGTCGCATCGCATTGGCACATATATATGTGGCCCGCTCCATCACATGACTCCGACATGATATTGCGATGTGAGTGGTTGCAATCGCGTATTGCGTGGAGCCAGGATCTTTCCCATATGGCATCACCGATTGCGATCCACAGATATCGACGATCACGATATCACTTGGTGCGAGGGTCCTGCCTTTGCCTCGTGTCATGGCCATCGTCGATGCCGATCGACCGATTTCGGTGATCGACATATCGCATTGGCCCAAGGGTCCTTACCTCATGTTATGTGCGCAGGCTTGCCTCCGACCCAATATGTCAAGGATCAGAAATCGGGGGTGCCCTCGCTCTTTTCTTAAGTCCACCTTTGGCCCTCCTCCAATGCAATTTCCCTTTATAATGGTTTTTTTCCCATTTTTAAAGGATTTTTGCCTCTTTTCCCAAAGAACAAGGCATCTTTTTTCTGCAATAACTTTTGCATCCTAAGTCCATTTTTGCCCATTCAAGTTGCAATAGATTTAGAATGAGACGATCTCTGCAATGGGGCTAGTTCTAGGAACTTCCTTGGAGTTTAACTTTTCCTCTGTGAAGAACACCTAGACTTAGGAGTCTATCCAAAATCCATTTTGGATCACTCTGCAACCAAACTTTGTTTAAGTCTAGAAGATAGAACAAGAGGCGAACATAATGAGTTTAGACATGAAACCAAGTGTGACACTTTTCAACTCATCAATAAGACTTAGATAGACCTGAAAAATGAGAAATACACATCAAAACTCCAGTTTACAAACACTCCCCAAGTACAATGAAAAAGTGTGTGTGACTGTGGCCAAAAGTGTTGTTTTACAACAAACAAAGGTGGTATAACCATGAAATGGACCAAATATGTTCTAAACAATAAGAAAACACTTAAGAATGATCAAGAACGCTTGAAACATGTGAAATGACTTGAGACAAAACTTGACGACCAAAGTGTCACTTGATGTGATAGCTTTGTATGCTCCAAAGTTTGAATGTAGTGAAATTTTAGAGGGTGTTGTAGCAATGGCAACATTTGGCGACACACTGGATGAAGTTTAGCTTATTTTCCTAGGAATAGATTTTCATTTAAAGTTTTATCCCTTCAGGAAGTATTGATTCACCAATTAGATTGCCTTGACTTCCCCTCTTGACCTGTTTCCTTACTTTCCTTTGCTTGGTTCAACACACAACAGATATGCCATATCGCAATTGTTTCAATCTATGAAAGGTTAAAGTGCACAATGAGTTTAAGATATTCAAAGTATGATTTTCATCTCTGGTGTTAATCCACTACTAGTAGGCCTGTACAGTACCCCAGCTAAGTCACTTCCTTCACCTCTCTGTGGAGGAATCCTTTCTCTTCTTTCAGTCTTTATTTATTTATTTAATAGAACTATTCTTTGGCACTTATTATTTTCAATGGGTGGAAGAGAGGGATCTCGACTTATTGAGAGCAGATGAGGTTACTCCTTCAGAGGAGCATTAATATAATCTATGATATTGGTTTTCTCATTATATATTTTCCCATTATCATTTCCCTACTATGTTATATAAGTATGTAAAAACACCAAGTATATTTATCACCAAGTTGAGTTGGGATACTAGAATAGATGCGGATCCAATAGGTTTCCTCAAGGTTTTCTTCTTGGATGTATCATATTTTCTATCCTGACATAGCTCAACCTATGGAATATTCCCAAACACAGAAGGAGAGCTAAAAGATATCTAAGAATTGTGGTTGTCACATTTCCTCTTTATTCCACCACAAGGCCCTTTTGATCCATGCACTCTTTCACACAAGGTCTTATTTATGTACAATGACCAGGACACAAAACAAGACAAGACATGACAAACAATAGATGACAAAGAGACAAATTGTACAGGAAACACAACTTATATTTTCTTCTAAAAATAGAGTTTCAAATCTCAACCATTAACAAGAAGAGGGTCATTTCTCCCATCTAAATATTTCATCTTGAAAGCATTATGGCCAAGTTTTTCTTTGATAGTAAAAGGGCCTATCCACAGAGATTCAAATTTCATGTGTTTGCCTTTGTTTCAATGGGATTTTTCCCACTTCAATACTAATTCACCCAATTGAAACCCTTAGTCCCTCTAGATTCTCTATTGAACTAGAACTTAATATGGTTTTGCTGAATGGAAAAGATTTCCTCATTTTTGAGTCTTTCTTCCTCAACTTTAAGAAAAGTATCTATCCTTCTTTGAACCAGAAGTCATGGTCTGCCTTGGGACTCTTGGGAGAGTTGCAAGGCTGGGAGATATAGGTTAGGAGGCAAGATAGCTTCTTTACCATAAACCATGAAATATTTTGAGGTTTTAAGGGAAGGTTTGGGAGTTACACGATCAACCCATAATGCATATACCAAAGCATTGTGCCAATTCCTTTTCTCAAAGAAAATGGTTTTCTTGATTATGTGAATGAGATTTTTGTTTGTTGATTCTATTAAACCATTTCCCTGTAGGTAATAATTTGATGCATGCTTTATTATAACACCATTTTCTAACGAAAATTCATAAATTTTCAATGAATAAAAATAAGTTGCATTATCAAAGACAAGAGATGTTAGAACACCAAACCTGGTCATAATTTTCTGTTTTAGGAAGTGGATGAATTTCTAATCGTTAACTTTTCTTAAAAGAATTTCTTATTTCCACCAAGTAAAATAATCAGTCGCTATCAAAATGTATCTATGTTTCTTTGATGAATGTGGGAATTTTCTCTAATAAAATCTAGCCCCATTGTTAGAACAGTTCCTCGACTGCTACTAGTAGCAGTGGGGAGGCTAACTTCTAGTCTCGACTAAACATATCTGACAAGATGGGCACTTACAGTCATAAGCATGAGCATCCTTGAATAAGGTGGGACAATAATAACCATCCCTCATCACTTTATGTGCATGTGTATCACCCGCATAATGACACCTATCAGTCCATCATGCAAAGCACTTAATACCTTATATGTTTCTTGAGGCTATAAACATCTTAATAAGACATGATTATGGTGCTTTCTGAAAATCACTCCATGAACAAGATGATAGGATAGATATTTAAGGCGAATTCCCCTTTTCTATTTATTTGATAAATGTGTGGGAAATGTTGGAAGGGGTCCCCTCGGGCAATTTTGGGGTTAAGTTAACCCAAGTTTTGACACATTTTTGTAATTAAGGTAAAGCCTCCCCGATTTGTGGATGTGGAGCACGTAGATGATTAGGAGTCAAAATGTTTTTAGCCCCTTGTTTTATGAAAAGCATGAGTCGGTTTTGAGATCCACCCATGGTCTACGGACCATGGCATTGTATGCAAAAAGCTATAAATAGGTGTTTCCTAGAAAGTCTAAGGGATGTATTTGATATGGTGATAAGCAATGGGTCAATAGAAGAGAAGTAATAGCACAGAGAAGTGGGTCAGATAAGAGAAGAAAGGCTCTGCATCTGAGTGCGCAGAGGCCTAGGTAGAGTCTATAGCTGAGTGTGCAGGGTAGTTTTGAGTTTGTAAATATAAATTGAATATCAATAAAGACAGTTACCGAAGAATTCCTGTGTATATCTGTTTTATCTTTGTTTATGTTAATGATATATGTTGCCTATGAATAATATGTTTTATGGAATATTGATTGAATGTTGTGCAAATCTATTGAATAAATTTTAAACGATGTACAAAAACATGTTTATATAGTTTTTCAAAGACTCTGGTGAATTCTCTGATGTTTATTAATAACTTATGTAAATCTGTGTGAACCCTAATTTAGGGTTGCTTTCTGATGCACATAAGTAGATAGATCGACTGTTAAAGGCTCGAAAAGACTGGTCATAGACCTTCGCAAAGGTCTAAAGACCATCTAGATAGTGTTACAATGGTGAGCCCTGAGAACATATAGATCTGTGCGAAGGCAGATCTGAGGCACTAAAAGACATCACACTAGTCTCTCGATGCAGAAACTTGGTTCTAACATCCCCCCATACTACCTCGGGTGAGAATGCAGTGTGTGCTATGCAGGTTGTTTCTAAAAGGGCCAATAGTGTAGGGATTTGTTGGTTGGTGCAACTAACTTTGAACCTAGGTCAGGACCCCCTAAGCCAAGAAATGGTTCTTGCAAGTACTGCCAGTGAAATCAAAGTCAATAATCAACAGTTGTTTGCTAAAAAAATGCAAGTTCTGAAGGAGAAGGAGACGTTGCAGGCACAGAGTTCATGACTAGAGTCAGTAGTCGCAGAGGCATGTAGGATAGTGCTTGAGCTTAACATCCCGAAGGATGCACAGACAGAAGCAAAGATCAGAAAATTAGCCATTGGGGTGTGCAAAGCTAAAGAAGAGGTTGGTCGAGTTCAATTTGAACTCAACATGAAGATCATCAAGCTGCAATTAAAGTTGCATCCCATGACTCCGATTAAGGTCTGGGAGTGGCGCAGAGCCACGATAAAAGAAGGAATGGCCACCCTCTATGCCACAATCTTTGATTGCATGGCATTGTTCGAGCAAGCAATGGAGTTAGTGACCAATCTATAGGAGGATCCGAACCTGCATACATTGAACATTGAGGTCAGGGAGCTGTAGCGACAATATGATGAAGTCAGGGAAACTATGTGCTCCATCACACAATTGCAGCACCTTGCTAAACTACAGGAAGGAAAGAAACTCCTAGTACAGGTAGAAGAAGCTTAGAAAAAGGAGGCCTTGCTGAAGGCCAGGCTGCAGCCATGGTTGGAAGAAGCTTATCAAGTCACGACAACCATCTAGGATAAGGTTAAAGGCTTGCAGTAGACATAACAAACGATGAGTCTGGCCCTAGAAGGACCAACGATAGACAAATTAGTTGAGGAAGTCAAGCAGGCAACAACTTAGAGCACTGTTGAAGTCGCCATGATCTAGGTAGAGCTGGGGGATCTTTGTAGTAAGATCGCAGCGCCAACCAAGTGACTCGAGGGTGAGTAACGATCTTTGTGTTGGGGGCCTATTTAGATGGGCCCCCCTCAGTCAGTTTTGGGGTTAAGTTAACCCAAGTTTTGATACATTTTTTTAATTAAGGTAAAGCCTCCATGATTTGTGGATGCAGAGCGCGTAGATGATTAGGAGTCAAAAGGGTTTTAGCCCCTAATTTTATGAAAAGTATGAGTCAGTTTTGAGATCCACCCATGGTCTGTGAACCATGGCATTGTATGCGAAAGGATATAAATAGGTTTGTCCTAGAAATTCTAAGGGGTGTCTTTGATATGGTGATAATAAATGGGTCAATAGAAGAGAACTAATAGCGCAAAGAAGTGGGTCAGATAGGAGAAGAAAGACTTTGCAACTGAGTGCGTAGAGGCCTAAGTAGAGTCTACAGATGAGTGTGTGGACCCCTGTAGCTGAGTGTGTAGGGTAGTCTTGAGTATGTAAATATGAATTAAAGATCAATAAAGATAGTTACCGAAGAATTCCTGTGTATATCTCTTTTATCTTTGTTTTTGTTAATGATATATGTTGCCTATGACTAATATGTTTTTGTAGGTTTTAACCCTGTACATAAATTGCTTGCATACGAATTCTAAAACACAGAAAATAAACAATGTGAGAGCATAACACATAAAACACATATACACAGAGATTTTCCCCTAAATCCCAAAATCAGGACTACCAGCTTGATTTTTCATTATGTTCCTTTTAATGTTACAATACATATTTATACATGCCAAAGCATCCAATACCATGGACCAAAAACCATCACGTCCAAAAAACATGTGCGAAAATCATGCACAAAACCATAGGTTGGGTCCGCCCAACCTAACATAGTTCCAAAACCAAAATTTTCTGGGCGCTGCCCGAACCCCAAAAAGTGAGGTTACGAGTATGCCTCAAACCCCCTGTGACCCCCCCCCCCCCCCTCGCTACACAATCGGCACAATGAAGGGGGTTCCACCCCCCCCTAACCCCTTGGTCAGCTATGTGGGTTAGTCGTGGAAAGAATATAACACAACCCAACATTCTCCCACTTGTTGTTTTCTTTCCACAGGGGGCCACAAGAGAGCTTAGTCATTTTTCTAGCCCTGAAATGCCCATTGTCTCTAGACACCAAGATAACTTCTTAGAGCTCATAGATTTTGTCAATGCATCTGCAGTATTCTTCAAAGTGTCCACCTTTACTAGGAACACCTTTTTGTCTTCTATGGTATCCCTCACAAAGTGATACTGAACATCAATGTGCTGTCTTTGAATGATATGCGAGGTTCTTTGCCAAGAAAATTGCACTTTGGCTGTCACAGTCTATCCTTATAGCTCCCAGTACTAACCCCATACTTGAAAATAATCTTTGCAACCAAATTGCTTCCTTGCTTGCATGAGTGGCTGCCATGTATTTTGCCTCCGTAGTTGATAGTGCCACTAGAGATTGTTTCTTACTCATCCAACTGACTGCACCTCCAAATAGGCTAAACACATACCCACTTGTAGATCTTTTCTGATCCAGAATTCTCAGCCTAGTCTACTCAACAAAGCAGTTGAAATATCCACATTCTGTCCAATCCTGATCTTCCTTGGTAGCACAAACCATAATTACTAGTGCCACGCAAATACCTGAAAACCCACTTCACTGTTGTCTAGTGCTCCTTCCCTAGTTTTGACATAAATCTGCTCAATACTCCCACTGCATGTGCAATGTCTGGTCTAGTATAGGCCATTGCATACATCAGGCTACCAATTGCACTTGCATATGGAACACGTGACATGTCCTCTTCCTCTCCTTGTGTCTTGGGACACTGTTCAGTAGATAACCTCACATCGATAGGAATAGGAACCTTCACCAGTTTACTATCCTTCATATTAAACCTATGCAGTATTGTCTTGACATACTTTCTCTAGTTTAACCAGATCTTCCTCTTTTCCCGATCTCTTTTAATTTCCATGCCCAAAATATAGTTTGCAGCACCAAGATCTTTCATGTCGAATTTGGAGGACAAATGGGTCTTCAAGTCCTGGATAATTTCTTTGTCATTTCCAACCAACAACATATCATCCACATACAAGACCAAATTAATAACACGGTCACCAATTAATTTAAAATACACACAATGATCTTCTTTTCTTCTGGTGAAGCCAAGTCCCCGTATAAATGTATCAAATTTCTGATACCACATCCTTGGTGACTGTTTTAACCCATACAGAGACTTCTTTAACTTGGATACTAGTTATTTCTTACTCTTCACCGCAAAGCCTTCAGGTTGCTTCATGTAGATTTCCTCTTCCAAATCCCCGTGAAGAAATGTTGTCTTCACATCCATCTGTTCTACCTCAAAATCAAAAGCAGTAGCAATAGATAAAAGTAATCTAATAATAGTTACCTTGGCAATAGGAGAAAAAATATCACCAAAATCAATTCTCGGCACCTGGGAATAACCTTTTTCTACCAACCGAGCTTTGTATTTCTCCACCTTCCCTTCTGCATTTGTCTTGTTCTTGAACACCCATTTGTTGCAAATGGGTTTCCTTCCAGCCGGCAACTCCACCAGATCCCAAGCCTCATTTTTGTGTAAAAATGCCATTAGATCAACCGTGGCCTCTTTCCAGAGTTTTCCATCCTCTGAATCCACTGCTTCCTTCACAGTTTTGGGATCATCATCAGTAACAGACAAAGAAAAATTTGAACAGAAAGCAGATGGACTATACCTCTCTGGCTGCCTTCTTTCTCAAATTGATCTTCTCACATCTGGAGTTTGTGGCTCTTCATCTTCTGATTCCTCCTCTGCTACAGAGTCCAATTCTTCCTCCTTTAGTTCAAACCCTATCTTCATAGGTTCCTTTCGTTGGACTTCATGTTTAATAACATATTTCACCTCTCTGAACACCACATCTCGACTGTACACAACCTTCCTTGTTACTCGGTTCCAAAGCTTATAACCCTTTAGACCATCCTTATACCAAATAAAGATGCACTTTTCAGATTTACTATCCAACTTGGTTCATTTCTCCTTTGGAACATGTACATATGCATCACATCCAAATAC